>VMDR010001716.1:0-114183 GCA_007922815.1 Macrotus californicus
TTCACTCGTTATGAATTTATTGAGTACCCACCATGTGTCAGGCACATGGGCCCTAGACCAAAGAGAAAGACAGATGCTGAACAAATGAACACAAATAAGTATAAACTGCAAACTGAGGTGTGTACTGTGAATGAAAAGAGCAGTGTAGACAATAGAGAATTAACTTGGGGTACCGACTTTTGGAGGCAGATCTACAAAGGCCTCTGGGAGAAAAGGCTGGTTAAGCTGAGACACAAAGCTTGAGTTAGGCAGTCAAAGAACAGGGGGAAGAGTGTTTTAAGGAGAGGCTCCCCGGGCAAAGGTCCAGGGGCTTTAAACAAACCAACCAACCTCAAACGACTGAGGAGATTGGAGAGATCTGGAGGGGCCAGGAGGGGCCTTGTCGACTCTATCAAACAAAATCCTAGAGGAAACAGCGCCCTCTAGCTGGCTAGTTAAGGACCTTTACCCTGAGGCTCCAACAACAGATGGGCCAAGAAAGGAAGGGGTCACCAGAACCTGAGAAACAGAGCCACCTACCAGAGCCGTGGCCTTGCATCTAGAGATGAGGAGGATGCTGGTACAGCCCATGATGGTCAGGCTCCTGGTGTACGTGAGTGGAGCAGGAGACACTCAGGACATGTGCCTAGGGACAGCATGAGTACTTCTTTGTGACTCCTCAGTATTCTTTTTCTAGTGGCTGCCATTTCCTTTTTTTTTCCTTTACTTTATTATATCTATTGTCGTTGCTTACACTAGAAACCTAGGAGAAAGGCTAGGACAGGGCAGTGGCTCTCACACTTTAGCATCACCTGCAGGGCTTCAGCTGGACTGCTGCGTCCTGTCCTCAGAGTGTCTGACTAGGGAGGCCTGGGCCTGAGACCCGAGAATCTGCATTTCTTTCAGGGGCCCAGGTGTTGTGGTGCTGCGTCTGGGGACCACTTTGTGATGACCACGGGCACAGTAGCTGAGTGTATAGACTCGAGAATTTAATGGGACTTGTTTCACATCCCACCTCTGCTCTCTACTGTCTGTGTCACCTTTTTGAGCCTCCGTTCAAGCACCGATAGCACCCACTTGTTGTGAGAAATAGATAATATATTACGGATATGCCTCCATTTGTGGACGTTCAGAAACACAAACAGAAAGGCAAACAAGCAGAAGAAAAAATATTTCCGGGAAAATAATACTCCTTAAAGCATGAGGATGCAAGCTACCCCAACAGAAAAATGGAAATGGGTGAAGGGCATGACGGCACTAGGTCAAAGACTAGAAATGACCGAAACACGCGAGACGACCTTCAATTCCTAGTAATTACAGAAATGCAAATTAGACCACCTATTGGCATTGTTTGCCCATTGAACTAGCAGGAATGTTTGGAGAAATGAAAATAGCTCGTGCTGAAAGGCTGTGGGGAAACAGACGTCATCTTACACATTTCTGGGAGGATCATAAATTTGTATAATCTTTCAAGAGGACAATCAAAAAACCTTATAATTTGTACATACTCTTTAAACATGGCAATTTCACTTTTAGAAGTTTATCTGAAAGAAATCATAACAGGTATATCGATAGTATTGTTTATAACAGCAAAGAATATAGAAACTAAGATAAATGGCCATCAATAGCCTTGTAGTATATTCACATTATAGAATGCAGTATGTTTAAAACGAATACATGTGGATGTGTGTAATGAACACGTAAAGATGTAAGAAAATATTCCGTTATCAAATAAAAGCGGGTTGGTTAAAGACATGGCATGCCCCACGTACGCCCATTTTTGTTTTATAATTTTAAAATAAAGATGTCTCACAAGTATAGACCTGTCTGTAAGTGCGCCTCCCCTCTGAACACACTTCCTAAAGCACGTTCCTTTCAGTCAAGGCCAAACTGATTTATGCAGGAGTAATCCTTGCAATCAACGAGAAAATAGCCAGAATTGCTTCCTGTTACTAAAGTGGAAAGTCAAGAACTCCTTATGGCCCGGGCTGGTGTGGCTCAGTGTGTTGGGTGTTGTCCTGCAAAACGAAAAGGTTGCCGGTTTGATTCCTGGTCAGGGTACGTGCAGCTGATGGATGTTTCTCTCCCACTTTTTTTCTCTCCCTTCCAAAAAAATAAATAAATAAAACCTTAAAGGAAAAAGAACTTATTAAAATTATCCGTGACCAATCACTTTCACAGCATTTATCTAATTCTCATCCAAATGGCAACGGAACTTTTTCAGAGAATTCTACGTTTCCATGTTGCGTCAACGCCCTCCAAGCAGTGAACAACAGGTACTGTTTTCACCGGTTCTGGAGTCAGCAGATGCTTTCCATCAAGGGCTAGAGAGGAAGCATCTCTGGTTCACGAGCTGTGCAGTCCCTGTGGCAACTGCTCATGATTGTGATTCTGAACCAACAAAACTCTATTTATGGACTGTGACATTTGAACTGCAGGTAACTTTCACGTGTCATGAAATAGTTTTCTTTCAATTCTTAAAAGTTATTTAAAAGTATAAAAACCACCCTTAGCTTGCAGGCCAAATGAATCAGGTAGTTTGCTGACCCTGCACTCGCTTTGTGAGGGAGACCCACCAGCACCTGGCACAGGATGTAACGGAATAGGAGATGTGAAGTAAATGTTTACTCATTTATTTACTGTTCAATTTACTGATTTTGAGAGAGAGAGAGAGAGATCAGTTATTTTACTCATTTATGCACTCATCAGTTGATTCTTGTCGAGCCAGGGCCAGTAAGTGTTTACTGAGTGAGTTGACTAAGTGGAGATACCAGGAGAACACCATGATGCTTCACATACTACAAAACATGGAAGAAAAACCCCTAAAGGAACACTAACAATGTAGTTTTCACTTACTCATTTCATTAATCTGCTTCATGTTTTCTTAATGTTTACATTTGTTTTTATTTATTAACAACTTTGCCATTTTTATGGAATAAAATGGGACTTCCCAAAATGGAGCTCTACTTTATAAAAGTGCATTACAAGGGTGTGGCCTGTAATGGTTTAACTTGTGGTCATTTCTAGGGAACCAGTCAGGTCCAGGGGCACAAACCTTGCACGTAAAGGTAAGCCTGAGAGGGTGGTCAACAAAATGCCAAGCTCATGATGTGAAATTTTATCTGCACATGTAGGATTTCAGATGATTTAAGTTTTCTTTTTTGCTTATTTCCTAAATTGCTTATATGAACATACTTATGCTTCAATGGCTTTCCATGCCCTTTCTCTAAAAATGAGTACATAAAATGTTAAAAAAACACAACATGCTACTAAACAAAGACTGGGTCAAAGAAGAAATAAAAGACTAAAAGATACATAGAGGCAAAGGAAAATGACAATATGAAACATCAAAATTTGAGAGACGCAGCAAAAGTGGCAATAAGAAGGGAGTTTATAGCATTACCGACTTACCTCAAGAAATGAGAAGAATCTCAAATAAACAACCTAACATTTCACCATGAAGAAATAAAAAAAGAACAAACAAAGCCCAACATCAGTAGAAGGAAGGAAATAATAAAAATTAGAGCAGAATTACGTGAAATAGACAACAAAAAGACAATAAAGAAATTAATGCAACAAAGAGCTGGTTCTTTGAAAAGAATAATAAAATTGACAAACCTTTGGCTAGACTCACTTAAAAAAAGATTCAAAATCAGAAATGAAAGAGTAGTTACAATGGACAATGCAGAAATACAAAGGACTACACAAGAATACGATAAAAGGTTATATGTATCAAGTTCGATAACCTAGCAGAAATGGACAAGTTCTTAGAAATATGTAACCTTCCTAGATTGAACCATGAAGAACTGGAAAATCTAAATAGATTGGTCAACAAATTGAAACAGTCATCAAACAAGTAAAAGTCCAGGAACAGATGGTTTCACTAGTGAATTCTACAAAACATTCCAAGATTTGATACCCAGCCTTCTCAAACTCTTCCCAAAGACTGAAGAAGAGGCAATATTTCCTAACTCATCTTCTGAGGCCAGCAGAACCCTGAAACCAAAACCTGGCAAAGACAACACAAAAACCAAATTACAGACCAGTATCTCTGATGAATACAGATGCAAAACCCTGAACAAAACACTAGCATATCGAATATAATACATTAAAAAAACCAAATGGGGTTCATCCCACGTGCATAAGAATGGTTCAACATATGCCAATGGATCAATGTGATACACCACATTAACAAAATAAAGGAAAAAACCATATGATCATATTAATAGATGCAGAAAAGCATTTGACAAGATACAACATCCATTCATGATTAAAACAATAAATGGATATGGAAGGAAAGAATTTCAACATGATGAAGGCCATATATGACAAACCCTCAGCCAGTATCATACCCGATGGTGAAAAACTGAAAGCTTTTCCTCTAAGATCAGGAACAAGACAAGGATGCCCGTTCTCACCGCTGTTATTCAACATAGTGCTGGAAGTCCTAGCCTGAGAATTCAGGCAAGAGAAAGAAATAAAAGGCACCCAAATTGGGAATGAAGAGGTAAAATTGTCACTCTTTGCTCTAGATGACATGATTTTTTATTATCCGCAAATGCTGAATTCTTTCTTAAAAATTTTTTCAATGACACTTTACATCCGATATCTTGTGTTAGTTTCAGATGTATGACATAATTCTTTATACAGAAAACTACAG
Organism: Macrotus californicus; assembly: GCA_007922815.1. NCBI lineage: Eukaryota > Metazoa > Chordata > Mammalia > Chiroptera > Phyllostomidae > Macrotus > Macrotus californicus. The sequence goes on from VMDR010001716.1 coordinate 4,640, forward strand.
ACTCCACCAAAAAACTACTAGAAACAATAAACAAATGCAGCCGAGTTGCGGGATAGGAAATCAATGTACAAAGTCTGTTGTACTAACAGACTTATCCTGTTATGCTAACAGTATACTAACAACGAAATATTAGGGGGAAAACGAAACCATCCCATTTGCAGTTGCACACCTGGGAATGTAAAGGACCTACACACTGAAAACGGTGAGACATTGTTGGAAGAACTGGAAGAAGACACAAGTAGAAAGATGCTCTGTGTTCACGGATTCTAAGACTGAACACAGTTAAAATGGCCACCTTACCTAAAGCAATATACAGATTTAATGCAATCCCCGTCAAAATCCCAATGGCATTTTTCAAAGAAATAGAACCAAAAAAACCATCAAATTTGTATGGAACCACAAAAGACTCACATCAGCCAAAGCAATTATGAGAAAAACAAACGAAACCAGAGGTATCACACTCCCTGACTTCAGATTTACTACAAAGCTACAATAATAAAAAACTGCACAGTACTGGCAGAAAAACAGACACACGGTCCAACAGAACAGAATTCAGAGCCCAGAAATAAACTTACACATACATATGGGCAACTGATTTTTGACAAAGGAGCCAAAAATACACAATGGAGAAAAGAAAGCATCTTTAATAAATGGTGCTGGTAAAACTAGAAAGCTACATGCAAAACAAGAAAACTAGACTGCTATTTGATATCATAAAGAAAAAATTAATTCAAAATAGATTAAAGCTGTAAATATAAGACCTGGAACAAAAGGAGTACACAGAAGAAGACACAGGTTCTAAACTTAAGAACCTGGGTCTCAGAGAGGATTTTATGAACTTGAAATCAAAGGCAAGGGAAGTAAAAGCAAAAATAAATTAATAGGACTACATCAAACTAAAAAGCTTCTGCACAGCAAAAGACACCATCAACCAAAGAAAAATTCAACAAACATAATAGGAGAAGACATTTGCAAATAATATGTCCAATAACAGGTTAATATCCAAAACATATAAAGAACTCATACAATTTTAACAAAAACAAAAATAGGCAGAGGACCTGAACAGTTTCCACAAGAACACATACAAATAGCCAAAAGATATATAAAACAAGATGCTCAATTTCACTGTCTACATGGGAAATAAAATGAAAACCACAGTGAGATCCCTCCTCACACCTGTTAGAGTGGCTTTTTATCAATAAGACAAAAAATAAGTGTTGGGGAGGGAGAGGAGAAAAATGAACTCTCATTCGCCGTCAGTGGAAATGTAAACTAGTACAGATACTTTATTCAAAAACATGAATATGCAAACTCACAGACACAGGCCACAGAAGGGTGGTTACTAGGAGCAACGGGGGCTGAGGGGTAGGTGGAGAGGGCAAAGGGAGTGGATGCATGGTGACGGAGGGAGATGAGCTTTGGGTGGGGAACACACAGTGTGACACAGAGATGAGGTCTTACAGAATTGTTCCCTTCAAACTTACACAATACTGTGAGTCAGTGTCGCCCCAATAAACTTAATAAAAGATAGCAAAAACAAGAAAGAAGTGACACAGATACAGTTCACTATAAACTTTAATCCACAATATAAATGTTACTTAAAGACACACTGAACAGCTTGTATTAGAAAATAAAATATAATCAGATTCAATTTTGTAAATACTTCTATGGCACGCAGAGACTTCCTTCGGGTCCAACTTTGTAACTGTCTTCTGTTTGCTCTCTGTGACGCACACCATAATAGCAACTGTTCAAGGACTGCAAGTAAAAGTGATTGTCACAGCTGCACTGTTTACTCATGCAAAAACACAGTTCCTTTGTTCATTGCATTCACCAATAAATTCCCTTATGTAGAAGGAAATCTATTACTCCATGCTTACCATGAAATAGTGGTTTCTTCTCCCAGTGTAACCAGGGAACTAGTGACCACTTAGAACAGGAGAAAACTTCCACTGTAGACAAGATCGGATGTGCTCAGGGTGGTATGGCCGTAGAGAGGAAACTTCCATTTTAATTCTATTGACACAGTCAGGTCTTAGGTCTGGCACCATCGGTGCAGAAAGAGCACTTTTTCTTGAGGCAATAGCAAACAAATCCACAGCACTGACAGGAAGTATGCCCAGCTAATGGTCGTCAGCATTGCTTTAGGAATTCTGAAGCATTTAGGCGAATAAAGCTACAATTATAAGTATAAAAGGGTTATAATGTCCTCTTTTCAGAAGATTGACAAGTTCTTAAGGTTTCTTGATATTCTGTGGACGAGCAAGAACTTCTGAACTTTCTTCAAATATTTTAAGATTGAAAATTACAGTTACCTTATTCAGATTTTAGCCTCATTAAATGAAATTTCAAAAGTATTTAAATAACTGATAAAAGGCTGCAAAATTTGAGTTAGGGATTATCAATTTTTAAAATATAATTTTGAAGACGTGCCATAGACAGCTTAGTGTAAAATTCATTTTTGCATCTTTCTTGATGACACCTGGCAGTTCGTGCCTCGCGCCCACAGTGCTCATGGAGAGACACGTGTGAGTATGAGAACAGAAGCTTTCCCAGCCACAGATGGGGCTGCTTCTTCCCCTTCTGAAACTCGCCAGGCTCTCCTGTGCCAAAGATGTTAAAGATCACACACATCCGAACACAGTCCCACCCCGGAGGGACACGCACGCCTCAACTCTCACGCTTGCGCAGACATGGAGGTGAAAATACAAACGCTCCCTTCCTGTACACCATACTCAGGTGTGCTCTGCGAGAGTGTGAGAAAACAGACAATCGGTTTGCACCTTCTGTTACACTGCCTAGTAACAGAGACCCCAAGTTGGGAGAATGCTACCAAGAGAATTACACAGTGATTGGCAAACTGGCCTGAAATAATTAGGCTTTTTGTTTATAATTCCCTTTTAAAAGGTGTCATTCGACAATAACTTCAGTCTATAACAGCAGGTAAAAAAAAATGAGGTGCCATGCTATAGTAAAATATTCCAAGATAAAAGAAAGTACAAAACTTGAAAATAACTTCAGTGCCATAGACACTTAGAAAGTTATAATTATTAAAACTCTGAGTAAAAAGGTCTTGAGAACAGGTACATCTCAAAATAATAGTTTCATATACTTTGGGGAAAATAGGTATATTTCAAATAACTTGAAATATGATTTACAGATTCCACCCCATCTCTAAGTTTTTTTTCCCTGCATTGCTGTTTTACTTTAAAGTTTCTCATATTCAATTTACCAGGAATTGCTTCTTTATGCTGAAATAAAACTTTGTTTGTTCATTAATTTTCTATACAACCCATCTGGTTTTGAAAGCAGCTCCTTATGTTTCCCGCATTCGATAATTCTTCCTTGGTCAAGAACGGCCACCATATTAGCATTCTTGATGGTGGACAGACGATGGGCAATGGTTAACACTGTTCTTCCTTCCATTAGGCGGTCTAGAGCTTCCTGTACAAGGTACTCGTTCTCAGCGTCCAATGCACTGAAACCGGAAAACAGACGAGAGAGCAAAGATGTCAGAGCCGTGCATACTGTGTACCCGTGCATTTCCTGTTACACACACAGTGAATTTTCACCGTGAGCAAAGGTGTAACTTCTTGGGTCTTCTACCTATATTTTATATTATAAAGATACTATTAAAAAAAGGAGCTGGGACTCTAGATTTCCATAGAACTACTGTCACATAAGTAGAAAAAAAATCTGCACAGTAGCTGATTAAAGTGATTAGGGATTCATCGCAAATGTGTCTGAATTGGAACCAGGACACTCAACTCAGGGCTCAGCCTCTCAACTGTCATTATTAATTCAAACTCAGTCCCTTTGAAATGTAGGGGGAAAAGGCCATTTTCAGCTGTAACGCTGTGAAGTACAGAAGAATAGCTCATTGGTAAAGGAAGAATTTTGTTTAATACAGTTACACATAGTATTAAGATAGCCTCACCTGGTTGCTTCATCTAGAAGAAGAATTTTGGGATTCTGAAGAAGTAAAACATTAAAAAGAAAACATAATTTTATTAGAAAAACACAAACTCTCAGTAATTAAAATAAATGAAGTACTGTACATGATACAACATGAACGGATCCTGAAAACATTCTGTTAAGCGAATCAGCCAGACACCAAAGGCTATACACTGTCTGACTCCACGGGAAACTCCAGGGCAGGCACGTGGACAGAGACACAAAGTAGATTAGTGGTCACCCCAGCTGGGTCAATGGGGGAATAAGGGAGGGTGGGTGTGTGACTGCTGAAGGGCATGGCATCTCTTTAGGGTGATGAAAACGTTCTAAACTTGATTATGGTGATGCCCACACTAAAACCCATTGAATTGTACCCTTTTAATGGGTGAACTGTATAAGTCTGAGAGTTATATCACAATAAACTTACAGGAAAAGAAAACCGTAAGTGTCGCAGGTAAGCAGATAAGTGACAGTGCTAGAGAGGACTTGCAACCATCGTCACAGTGATCACTGGACTGGGTCTTGGTCCCAGTGCAGTTCTGTGCTGCTGACCAACTGCCCACCAGCGCGAGGTGGGGATCTCGAGTGAGTGAGATGGAGTCTCAACTCTCAAGGTCTTGCTTACAACTTAGTTAGGAGTATTGCACAAAACAGAAAAAGTAAGAGTAAGCTGATGTATATTACACATTAAATTCTAGTTTTGCCTAGGAGTTTATCACAAGAAGTAAAAACATGTCCACACAAAAACTTTGACACCATTCATTCACAGCAGCATTATCCATTCACAATGGCCCCAACCCGGAAACAGCCCAAATGTTCACCAACCCGTGGATGGATAAACAAGCCACGGGAGAGCCACACTAAGGGCTACTCAGCAACGGAAAGGGATGAAGCTCCGATATGGGCTACAGCGTGGAGGGGCCTCAAACCAGTGTGCTGTGAGAAGAGGCTGGATGCAACAGACCACATCCTGTCTGGTTCCATGTGTTTGAAATGTCCAGAAAGGCAAGTCCAGACAGCAAGCAGGTTAGTGGTGGCCTGGGCTGGGGCTGGGGCTGGGGAGAGGCTATAAATGAGTCCCAGGGGTCCTTTTTAGGGTGATAGAGATAGAAACAGAAATAAGAAAGAGGAGAAGAAGAAAAGGGTTTTTTTAGTTTTGATTGTGTAATGGTTGAATAACTAAATTTACTAAAACCCACTGAAAATACATTTAAAATTGGTGAGCTTTATAGTATACAAGTTACACTTTCATAAGCCTTTTTTCCTTTTTTTTAAAAAAGATTTCATTTATTGATTTATTTTTTGAGAGAGGGGAAGGGAGGGAGAGAGGGAGAGAAACGCTGATGTGTGAGAGATACATGGATCAGTTGCCCCTTGCACACCCCCAGCTGGGGACCTGGCCTGCAACCCAGGCATGTGCCCTGCCTGGGAATGGAACCAGTGACCTTTCAGCTAAATTTGCAGGCTGGCGCTCAATCCACTGAGCCACACCAGCCAGGGCTTTTTTTTCTTTTAAAAAATCATCTATAAATCTGAGGAGAGTAGTTAAATAACAAAGGGGAAGATTATCATTTCCTAAAAACACAGTGTTTGACGTTCGGCTAAAATGGCTTTCCCCTCTCCTCTCAGAAGTCTTGCACAGGTGTTTTCGGTCTGTACTGTTCAGTTGGGCAGTGGGTTACGGGTGACACCACACTCACACTGCTCTGACATTGTGATGTAATCACTAGGTCACCAGTGAGACTGCGTGCTTCCTGATGGAAGGCCTGTGTGTTGAACTCCTCTCCCTCTGTCAACCCCAGCCCAGTACCGGCCACCTAGCACCTAAGAAATGTGTGTTAAATTTGGACAACATGCACGCAGTGGAGGTTGCCACTCATCTTTCACCAGAACTGTCAACCATGTACCTAACGTCCCCCTCAAAAAAAAAAAAAAAAAAAGAAAGAAGAAGAAAAAGAGAAAATTATAAATTACAAGGTCTCTAACTAAAAACAATAACAAAAACCCCAGCCAGGTGGCTCCAGGCTTACCTTCAGCAGGGCACGGGCAATTGCAATCCGCTGTTTCTGCCCACCTGACAAAGACAGTGTTTTTTAAAAAATTGAAAGCCTTAACAAAAAGTCTTGGTAATAGGCTTGTCTAATAAGCCATGTGGCAACTTGAAGGTCACTTCTTCCAGTTAGTCATAGGTAAGATAGATGGTAGAATAGAAACCTATTTTTAAATATGCTGTCTCCTCATTACCCTCAAAATTAATAACATCAATTATTATCATAGCTAACATTAACTGAGGTGTTCCTATGTACCAGGCATTTTCTTAATGCATTACATATATTATCTTACTTAGTCTTCAAAAAATCCCACGAAGTAGGTCCTATTACTATTCTTTTTTTACGCTCAAGGAAAAACAGAGGCACAAGATAACCTGTCCAAGGTCTCACAGCTGGTACGTGGCAGAGCTGAGGTCTGACCCTGCACAGAGTGCAGGGCTGTGCCTTTAACCACTACACACCTGCCTCCCTAATGGAACATCCAGCATTGCAAGGAAAACAGGAACTCAGGCTATCCACAGGCTTCCGAACAGCAGGTGCAACAGACGGGAGCACAGGGCATCCGTGGTGCTGGGATTCGTCACTCCACTGCCTGCTTTCTCCTTCCCCCAGGGGACACTATGCCTCAGTGACAGCCCAGAAAGTCTCAGAGAGCAATACTCAGGACTCACTCCCCCCAACTTGTTTTGTTATAGAAAACTCAGTCTCATTTTTGGTGATGAAAACAATCCTTTTTGGTGGATTTCAGTGGGTGAAAATACTCATTAATAGTAATTGCTGGACATTACAGTATTTCATCTAAAAGTTCACCATTTACAGCTGCAATATGTGGTGCTGCTAAAATCTGACCTCACCCAGGGAGCCTGGCGCTCACCTTGAGGGAGCAGGGAAGCCCTTGCTTTCCAACCCCTCTGACTGGGGAGGTGTCTGAGTGCCCCGGGGCAGGGGAGTCAAGCAGCCAGCCGAGGGCTTGGGTGGCTCAGAGAAACCCTCAGTGCCACTTAGTGCACTGGGGATCTCTTGCTAAATGTCCTTTCTGTCCCCCAGAAAGCCAGTGAGGATTGGAACCTTTGGTTATTTCCCTCTGAAATGAAGCTTGGGGACCCTGGCAGAGGGAAGGACAGGCAGAATCTGTCCCAAGGGAGAAGGTGACGTGCCATGGAACAGAGCACAGGTGGCTCCCAGCCCCACTCCTTGATGCTCAGTAATGTCACCACAAGCGGCCCGAGCTGGTTTTCTTCTAGGGACGTTGTGTCAGAGACTCAGTCACAGTTCACATCATGCAGCAATGTGTGACTGTACCCCTGGAACTTCCCCAATCTAAAACCACATTTTCCATCTCCTGCCTACAGTTTTAAAAAGCTGGACACAACAAACTTAAAACATTTTGTGTTACGTTTTTTGTGGTCAACACTTCCAGTAAGAAGTTCAGTGTTGAAAAGGACCATTGCTCTCGTGCCCCCGGGCACCCTCGGTTTGACATGGAGGCCTCCATCCCTGCTGAGACCCCTCCGCTAATGGACAGCTCAATGTCGTGAGAAGGAGCGCATGGCAATGTTTGTGATGACACAAAATCTGCATTTAACCAGTTAAAAATATGTTTCCTTCAGTCCTACTCATCAGCCCACTTCTGGACTCTAAAGCAATAGAAAATAAGTTTTCCTTGTCCCTCCGGAGGGTCTGGCACCCATAATGTAACACATGATGTCAGATGTGCTGGACCCACAGACAACAGCGGCTGCGCCTCGCACTGGGCGTCCTGCACTCGTCCGGCGCCAGATCTGAGCCAGGACCTGTTGTGCTCGGCCCTCAAGCTAAGCGTGGCTTGTACGTCTTACTCAGTTGTTTAAAAACCAACAAAGAGGAACACTATGTTCAGAGACCACATGTGGCTCATAAAAGCTAAAATATTTATTTACTCCCTGGCCCTTCCTTGAAAAGTTGGTTGGCCCCTGGCCTAACATGCACAGTGAAACCTGGGGAATAAAGAGCTCTTTTGGTGCCAGTTCTGTTCCTGACTCGGTCTCTGCTACCCTGAACACGTTGCCTGTGTCTGTCTGGAGTAGCAGGGTGCACCTTTTCTCGGATGAGGATGGAGGCTGCTGGGCCGAGTACTACTCAGTGGGGTGTTCGCTGGCAATTCGGGAGCAACTCCGGGGTAAAAACCAAAGGAAACTGAGGAGTTGTCCACGTGCAAAAGAGATTTTTAGAAAGTGGAAAGTCTGACGTCATAGCCTCGAAGGACAGAAACCGAACTGAAAAGCAACACTGCAACGGGAAATGTTTGGAGATGTCCGAGGAGCAGAGAGGGTCGGCTCCAAAGCCGGAGCACCAGGTACCTGAGAGCAGAACGCCCTTCTCTCCGACCATGGTGTCGAAGCCTTGAGGGAAGTTTCGGATGAAAGCAGCTGCATTGGCCACATCCGCCACTTTCTCCACCTGCTCAGCGGTCACCAAGGAGGGGTTGTCTGCACCGTAAGCAATGTTCTCAGCAATTGAGCAAGAAAACAAAATCGGTTCCTACAAGTTGGAAATAAAACATTTGTCACAAACTTCCAAACAAACATCATGCATGTCTAGTAAACACAGTGGAGCTCAGTCCGGTAATTTTATCTAAGAAACTATTAAATTGCTCCAAAGAATATATGCTAGTTTCCATGATCCACTCCTTCACTCTTCATAAATTTGCCCAACAGGTTTATTAAAAATTCACGTATTACTATAAATAGGACTGATTGTGTCATGTGTGGTTCCCAGCATATTACAGGAAATGAGATCCCACAGCAGATGCTTGCCCAGTGCCTGGCACACAGTAGGCACTTTGTAAATGCAAGTTCCCATTCCTCGGGAATGGTGAGGCACTGGAAGACCACAAGCCCACTTGCCTTTTCCAGCTGCCTGCCTTCCACTGAGGACATACTTTTTGAACTATACATAAACCAGATGGGAACATGACATTTTGCCAGAACTCTGTGGGATGACCCCCAAAAGGAAATAAACTTCCAGCTTCTTTTCTCCATCCCATAAATAATATGCACCACTGGTACCCTTACACTACTGAGCAAACCCCATCACCACCACGTCTGTCCCTGCTGCGGTGGGAGGGGCTAAGGATCAGGTCTGGGGAAGCTCATCAGAAGCAGAGGCTCAGGTTTGCTTGCTGTGCACACAGCCTGGGAATGGAAGTACAAACAGCTGTGTCAAATTTCCCTGCACCAAGGGGTCTCATGAAAACAGCCTCGGTAAAGTGACCGCATCACATTAACACGCTGCCTTGAAAACTGCAGCCTCTTGCAAGGGGACCCTGGCTCTTTCCTACCAAAGTCTTGGCTTGTTTTTTGCTAAAACCCTTTATGCTCAACAGTAGACTATGGGGGGTTAATAAAAATGGCAACTGGGGAAGAGTCAGTAGAAGCTAACAAGGTAGCTTTTCTCCCCATCTTCCAGACTATCTGCATTACAAATTCACGTCGGTGCCAGCTTTTGATAAAAAGGCAATGCTTCACCTGGATAAGTGTTTAAGGTCTCAAGGAAGCAGCAGTTTTATAGACCTAGACAATCCGCCATGTGAGACTGGTTTAATACATCTGGAAAACTTCCACTCTTTTCCTTTTGAGAGATTCTAGGCCAAGCACAAAGCAAATGACAAAAGCAGTTTTAAGAGAAAGTACAATAAAACCAAACCCCATTCCTCTTACCTGACTCACGGCCCCAATCTTGGATCTCAGCCAGACTGGATTTAGCTGACGGATATCCTGACCGTCGAGACTGATCGTTCCTTGTGGAGAGGGAAGGAAAGTCACAGAGCGTCATGACTAGTGCTTCACAGGGCCAGTGACTAACGTGAACACAGAAGGAGCTGGTGGGAAATGCCAGGCTCAGTTTTCAAAAGATGGAAAGTATACTCAAAACCTCCAAACAGAACCTAACCCAACACACGTCACGAACTCTCAGAGCGAACAGGGCCGTTCCGGGTGGCCCTGGCCTGCTGGCCCTGCGGTGGTAGCTGGCGGGCCTGGCGGGCTCCACAAGAAGAGGAACCTGTGCAGAGCTTTGATTCGGATGAGATTTAGGCAGGAGAGGTGCAGGCTGTGACGTGTCCACTCTCACAAACACTGGCAGAGGTGGCAGAGCTCTGAAGTTGGTACCCAGGACCGAGGCTGCCTCGTTCCGCAGCTTCCTGACCATGTCACCATCAGCGATTACCTTGGAGGCCTGGCTCTGTGGTGACGCTCTGGGAAGTGTTCTGGAAGTTCAACTCTGCCAGTGACGTTTGAGCTCTTTCATCACTCCTTCAAATATCCCTTCCTGCACTGACTCAGTTGGAGGAGAGTCTGTTATCTGAAACGGAGGATCTGATGGCTGCTGTGGCAGTGTTTAAATAGAGACGAAACGCTGACCTCAGCTAACAATTAATTCTACACATTGCGGGGACTCAGTGATGCTGGGCGATGACGGCGACTAGCGTAGGAAATGCCATCCCTTCTCCGTGAGTGTGGTAGTTGTGCAAGCCAGCTGTAAACTTTCGTGAGCTGGCAAAAGCCTGAGGTCTTTTACTTTAAAAGTGTAAGTGCTCTATAGGCACCATGATGAAGAAACTAGAGAATCAACATTTTGGCTTTATGTACACAACCTAACTAGGATTTCTCTAAACTCGGAATTGATGGCAAGTAGAAAGTCAATCAGACAGTGACCCCAGAGGCAAACAGCATAGTGACACCCGTCATTCACGGCTGGTGACGCTGTGGTTCAGGCTCTGCAGGTCAGCACACTTCCCTGGCACATAACCAGCTCGGACAGTGTTTTACACAGAAAGTACAGGTAGGAAGCCCACGAGACACACTCTTTTTAAGTTCATGATTTGATTTTTACTAACAGTTGTTTTCTCTTGCTGAAAAATATCATTGTTTTCCTCAAGCCAAAATTAAATCAATACACACAGAATATCTACTCCAGGCCCTGCTGTGAAGCAGGGTACAAACCCTGTAACTATGTGTGGTGACAGATGTCAACCTGACATGTTGTGATCGGTTTGCAATACATACAATTACCAAATCATAATGTCCTACACTTGAAATATGGTATGTCAATTATATCGCAATACACAGGATACAAAGGAGTAAAACCATGTGTTCTTTGCTCTAAGAGATGCTAGAATCTGGCTAAACATCCAATAAAAACCAGAGTGAGAGAAACCCATTAGGAAAATCCCTACTTTCTCAAGAGACTCCCATGGAATGTTGCAGAGAAGGGAATCAGCGAGCGACAAAATTCCGTTTGCTTGGAAACCACTGAGCTTCCAAGGAGCTCCCCAGGGCTCCTGACTCCATCCATTGGAGAGCCCAGCACACGAGAGGAGGAAAAGGGGGAGTGGCAGCAGTCACTCAGGACTTGAGGTCTGACTGGAATATACAAAACTCCTGAAGGGCCTTCTCTGTGAGCTGCCATAACCCTAAAAGGGACACCTGTGTCGCGGGGATTCCTTTCCCGGGAACGAGTCCTCTGGCACTTGGAACTCACACACTGACTTTTCCCATTGCTTGACCCTTTTTCGGGGCACAGGAGTCAGAAGGGCTCAGGACAGTCCTCCCGCCCACAGTGTGGTGAACTCACCAGAAACGGGGTCATACAATCTCAGCAGCAGGGAGAGCACTGTTGATTTGCCAGAACCGCTGGGGCCAACCAGTGCTGTGACGGACCCTGACGGGATAGAAAGGCTGAAATCCTGGAATATGGGCACCTCCGGGCGAGCTGGATAGGTGAAATGCACATTCTTAAACTCCAAAGTACCCTGGAAGCTTTTCTCGTTCAAGATAAGTCCCTCTGAAACATGAGATGGAATATTGATTACTGAACGCAAAGACCAGAGTCCCAGCTGGCCTCAGTCCCTCTTGTCTGACTGCAGATGGCAGCCCCACCTCAGCTGGCCCTGGTGTCGGTGCTCTTGCTGGGCAAGTCAAGAGGAGGCCTGTCTAGTGCTTGCCCCGCGCCTGCTCTGCACGCACTCCATCCGAGATGCTGCACGTGTGCTGTCCTGTCTGAGCCCCACAGCCCTGAGAGGCAGAAATGAAAGTCCCAGCTCCACTGACAGGACACTGCGGCTCAGAGACAACGACCTGCCCAAGTTACCAAGTCCTGGGGTCAGCGTCCACCCTCCCCCTGCTATGCCTCTGTGGCTCCCTCGCTCTGGGGCTGATCTCCTCTCCCAATCAGTGTTTTGAGAGGATGATGATACACACGTGGGCACCGCACAACAGCCCAGGAGTGAGGGGATCAGGTCTGTGATCTGGGGTCTGTGCTGTCCTGGTGCCACCCTGGGCTTTCTTCCTCCAGCCCACGATCCTAGAGAATGCTGGGCGTTCACTAACGTCCTAGCAGTCATGAGGGTTGGGGAGGGGGTCCTGCTCACAGCCACTTCTCCCGAGCCTTGGCTTCCAGGGAAGCAGCTGGTGAAGGAGTTGGCTCTAGACAAGGCAATGAGTATCAGAATTCCCCACCCTACATCCAAAAGGCAAGAAATTCGGGGGGTTTGTATATGAGAGATGCCTCTTCCTTCCGTCCAGTCCCCGACAGACATTAAAGTCACAAAGGGAGCAAATCTGGTGGACTGCCCAGGGCCCTTCCTATCAGCACACCTGGGCTGCCCTCCTGCTGCTGCGGCAACAAGTCACCTGCAGGGAAGTAAATAACGGGTGGCAAACTGTGTGGCCAGCCCCCTGCTCTCCGGGACACCCCCGGGCCTGCCAGCAGCTGCCCTTCCTCTCTTACCTCCCACCCCTCTGATGGCTGTTTCCCTGCCACTGGCAGGGATGATGTCCTTGTCATGCCCATCCTTCACAGGTAGGGCAGGAAGCTGGCCTAACTGTCCAAAGCCACATTTGTTTAATCCCACCGAAAAAGGGCAAACACGTTTCAGACCCACCATTGAAAGGAAGCGCAGGCTTTCTCTCAAGCAGCTCCCAGAGGCGCCCCCCGGCACCCAGTCCTTTCATCAGCTCCGAGTAGAACGAGCTCAGACCTGAGGATGAAGAAGCTAAGATCCATCACTGGCACCAGGAAACAGACAGCGTGACACCCCTCCCACTGGGATGGGTAACAACTCGCTTTTAATATAAAACCTTTTAACTTTCCAAAAAGGATCGGAGGCAGCTACCTGGAATCCGTGTTCAGAATTCCCTCTGTCTCACACCCTTGTCTTCCTTCAGTTTCTACTCCTCCAATTTCATTGATTTCTAATAAGGATTTAATGGCTGATCAGGAAGTTTACAAATACATATAGCCATATTAGCCGCTGAATTAAAATCACAGTGTTACAGAGAAAATTCTACCTGGTCAAAAACAATATAAATAAAATATAATGCTTATCCTATACTGAAAAAGGAAAATACAATATCCCGATATTCATTTTAAATTCATATCCACAAAAACCAAACCTCCCTTTTAGGTGCTGAAAAACTCAACTTTTACTAGGCTAAAAACTGAAAAGGAATTTGGTCATGTTAAATATTCCAACAATCTCGTCTTAAAGCTGACTTTTTCACACTTGGTGGGTTGTCTTTTGTTTTATTGATGGTTTCCTTCACTGTGCAGAAACTTTAACCTGATGTAGTCCCGTTTATTTCTTCTTTTGTTTCCTTTGTCCAGGGAGACATCCCCCAAAATAATGCTAAGACTGATGTCAGAGTTTTCCGCTGACATTTTCTTCTAGTTTCACGGTTTCAGGTCCCACAGTTAAGTCTTTAATATATTTTGAGTTCATTTTTGTACAGTATATGATGTAAGAGTGATCCACTTTTTAAATCTTTTTTTGCATGTATCTATTCCGTTTTCCCAACACCATTTATTGAAGAGACTGTCACTTTCCCATTGTATATTTTTGTCTCCCTCATTGCAGATTAATTGACCACATGATTGTGGGTTTATTTCTGGGCTCTCTGACTTGAACAAACATTTCTCTGAAGAAGACATACAGATGGCCAACAGACGGGAAAAGATGCTCAACATCAGTAATCATCAGGGAAATGCACATCAGACCCACAGTGAGGTGTCATGTCGCACCTGTCAGACTGGCTGTCATCAAAAAGTCAACAAATAATAGGTATTGGATAGGGTGTGAAGAAAGGGGGACTTGTTAGCATTGTTGGTGGGATCGCCACATGGTGCAGCCACTGTGGACACAGTATGGAGGGTCCTCAAAATATAAAAAATACAGAATACCAAATGACCCAGCAATTCCACTTCGGGGCGTGTATCCAGAGAGAATGAAAACACATGTGAAAAGATACACCCCCCCCCCCATGTTCATTACAGCACTGTCTGCAACAGCCAAGGTACGAAAGCATCCTAGGTGTCCATCGGTAGGTAAACGGGTAAAGAAGCTGTGGCATACATGCAGCCACAAAAAAGAGCGAAATCTCACCACCTGTGACAACACGGACGAACCTGGAGGGTATTATGCTGAGTGAGTAAGTCAGGTAAAGACAAATACTGTAAGATGTCACTTAGCTGGAGACCAGAGGTAGTTTCTTTCCGGTCAAGTAGTATGGAGAAAGGGGGGGGGGGGGTGACTGGAAAAGGAAAAATGAACTGGGGCAGAAAGAGTGAGATTGGGGGGGCAGGAGGAAGCTGACAGCCCCCAAGTGTGGAATGTGAACAGGAAAGCCACCAGACAAATCCACTCTGAGGTGGGACAGAAGACTGCAAGGAACATGACCACACAGGTGTGGGACCTGCAGCCCAGCAGGCTCAACCCCGGGACGGAAAGAGCAACCCTGCTGTCGCTGGGTCCTCCCGCCTGACCCTCCCACTCCTCAAAGCACTCGGCCACCTGGAACGTCTTCATCGGGATTTTCTTCAGACCAGCCAGAACCCAAATGCTGCTTTTAGGGGCTCTGGAAATCTCCGCCTAGAAGATAGCCTCACTTGCCTGCAGATGTCTCAGGAACAGCCTCTACCTTTAATCAGCAGATAAAAAATTCTGAAAATAAAAATCTCACACTCACGTGGGGTTCTCAAGTTCCATTAATCAGATCTCAAGCTATTTATCTAACCTTTCCACCTTGGTTTTCAAAGAAGAAAAACAAAAAGCAGGAAACTATTTGCCCCTTGTTGGCTGGGGAAGCAGGAAAGGTACAGAAACTTCACACCCTTCACATAGCTCTGTTTCCCTCACCAGGAGGGGACAATAAAGGCTGAACTCAGAGATTCTTGACAAAAGCAAGCCACTCTGTCTCAAGTACCTTCTAATTTGTACTTTTCGACTGTTCATTAGTTTTGGACATGGTCGACTTTGTACAAAAGGACTTTTGTTCCCCAGCCACTTGCCCATCATGAAACAGTCCCTGCCACAGGGCTGGGGGCTCCCTGTGCACACACCTGGTCAGTGCCATCTTCCCTCCTGCCCGCATTCATTCTGAGAACAAAGCGACAAGCTTTGCAGGTTAGAAAATACTGCTCCTGAGTGGCCCTGAGCTCAGGGAGTGGCAAGTGGCCTCCAAAAATCCTAAACTTCCCAACCAAGTAACTGCTTGCCTCCTTGGGAGAACCACACTCATATCCTTATTTTTCCTGTTAAAGTCAAGTTGGAATGACTTTCTGGAAAATGTTTTTTTCAGGGGAAGTTAATTGCTGAGAGATGGAGTAATAGGAAAGTGAAGTTTTTATTTCAGAGACTAGAATCTGCCATTCCATTTGTAACTCCCCAAGCCTATTTTGGTTGTGTACCTCCGATGCTTAGTCCGACCCAGAAAGCGTACATCAGGAAGGAAGAGAGCTCGCCCACGGTCATGTGGGCGCTGCCCATCAGCAGCCCTCCTTTGTACAGGACGGAAAGCACAATCAGGTTCCCGGAGAGCCCAGTCTGTCGAAGGAGGAAAACACAGAAGTCAGGGGGGGACCAGAGACCCCAAATGCAAGAAGCATTAAAATGGTCTATAATTACCTCTCTGTGTTTAATGATCACAGCAAGACTTTTCCAAAATACTACATTTTTATCTAAATTTCAAATAAAAATACTTGTGAAATACTGCAGTATTGAAATAATCTCATCAGCATGGAAACCTGGAAGTTAAGTCACCCATCAGATTCCCATTTTACTCTGTCTCCTCAGTTTGCAAAGAGAAAAACCAGTATCAGGGATCTGTGCTCTGATGGAGGCAACACACACACAGCTAGCACATGCGTGTGTATATGTTCCCACGTGGCACACTGGGCAAGGACTGGCCCTCTGGCCCACCTCGGCCTGTGCGGGATGGGTGGTCTCTGGTAAGTGCTGCCTTCTCTGGGACACTGTTTCCCTATCTGTTGAGCTGCGGCCATTACAGAATCACCTCTAAAGTTGTTTCTGGTTTGAATCTATTATGAATTTGCCCTCATGGTGATTTTCTAGTTCAGTGTCCAATCTGAGTTGCTTGTGATCAATTTTTTTAGACTTCCTTCTTGAGATGCACTGAGGCTCTCCTGGTTATTCCTCAGTGGGTCTCAAACTGCCTGCATCAGAACGACATGGAGGAACTGATACATCACATGTTGCTGCCCTCCCCGCCCCCCCCAGAGTGTCTGATTCAGTAGCTCTGGAGTGGAGCTGAGAGTCTGCATGTCTCACCAGCTCCCAGTGAAGCTGATGCGGCTGATCTGGACCACGCTTTGAGAGTCAGTGCCCGATCCCTTTACTGTTTGGTCTCACCACCCATTCATTGTCTTCTCTCTAATTACATTTCCTTGTTTTCCTCCTCTTTCACAAAAATACTTTAAGAAAGGCAATTCTTAGTGTTGAGGTAGAATAGAATCATTTTCTATTATTCATGGCAAGAGTCCAAGTAAAATCTCTCCTAATCACAACATCTACCGTTCTCGCTCTTTCCAAAATGACGACGTACTTACAGCTCCGAAGAAGCCAGCCCGAGCAAACGCCTCTTTCCTTGCTAACTGCATGACATAGTCCACTTTGCTTCTATATTTCTCTATTTCAGTGATTTCTTTCCCAAAAGCGCGAACAGTTCTTATATTTCCAATACGTTCCTCAGCTAGCTGGGAGAGGAACAAAACCATTTCAGGGGGAGCAAGGCCACAGTCCAAGATCTCCAGAGGCACAATTAAAAGGTGGTTCTAATTTTTAAGACACTATCGATGGAAAGTGGCTTGTGATACATGACGAAGTCAAAAATAAATTGCAAAGGAGAGTATAGAGAACGATCTTATTTTTGGAAACATAGATCTATACATATGCACATCATATATTAAGGCAGGAGAAAGATAAACAGGAGGGTAGGTAGCTGGATACAGAAATTTATCTTTATGCAGGGGAAAAAAACATTAAAAGGACAGAGCCCAAAATGTTAATGATAATTGAGAGGTAGGATTATGCATGTTATTTTTTTCTCTTTTTATTTTCAAATTTTCAATGAAAAATATTCATGGTTTTTGCAACATAAAAATATAACAACTATTTTTAATTTTTTAAAAGGCAACATTGGACTGCAGTACCCTTATTATTCATGAAGAGTAGAGTGTGACCCACAAAGTGTTTTGAAAAATGATTAGCTTTTTTGTTCTACTAGAAATAGTGATGGTAAGAAGTAAGGAATCCACATAGGATTCCAAGTTAAGTTGGATCTATTTGACGTGTGGGTAATAATCTTGTCTAGAAGGGAGAGTATTTTAGGTATCTAGGACCCTAGGGTCAAACGTAAGGAAAAGTATGAACTTTTTGAAAAGCAGATTCCTTGGGGTCTGCCCACGGGTGCCATGGCTCTGACCTTACTCACACCCATTGGAGATCATGCCAAGGAAGGGCCTTTACCTGAGTGGCTTGTGCCAGGGAATCCTGAGTGACTTTGGTCAGTTTCCGTAGGTACCGTCCATAAATCACAGCGAGGATGGATATTGGAGGTACCACACTCAAAACAAAAGTCGCCAGATGAGGTGAGACAAAAAACTGTTGAAAACAAAAGCCAAAAGGTTTCTGTTACACAGAGTAGTGAGAAACTCTCATTACCTCCTGCAGGTGAGTGTGCGTTTCAGTGAACAGACAGGCCGGAAGGTGCTGTCTCAGCGTTGTGCATCCTGAACTGGAGGAACTTTCCAGACATCGTCCATCTTCATAAACCCGCGAGTCTTCAGCAGGGCACACAGGAGTGACATGAGCAATCAAGAGCCGCTGAAGACAGGGTGGAGACATTTCACCCTCCATGCTGCGCCATGGTCGGTACAGTGCTGTGTTCACGTGGTCCTGCTGCTCCGCAGCAGAGAAGGGGGAGGCAGGGCGGGAGTGAGGGAAGGAGGCCCATTCTGCCCACGCAGCCAGGGCCACACCAGGAATTCTGTGTTCAAGTCTGGACCATGTCAAGGACACTGACCCAGAGCAATGTGTCCCACTGAGATGACCAAGATGGCAGAGACCCAAAACTCCTGCCTCATGTGACAAACAGATGGAAGAGACGTGGGGGGAAGGCATAACTGGCAGGTGGAGGAAGAGTCCCAGTGGTCTCCATGGCTCCGGGGGTCTGAACTCATTCTAAGGAGGAGGTTCCCAGCAGCTGGAGGTGCTCAAAGCAGAAGTAGCTGGCTTCCAGAAGCAACACGGTGGGGTTTCCTGTCAACTCTGCAATGTGGCTATTGTATTTTAAATGATACTACCATCTCTTCACCCAAATTATTAAAATCTGCCAAATCTCAACTGCACAGAAAATAATCAAATCAGTACAAGGCTGTCCCAAAATGCTGAGAAAACGTTGCAGACTGAAATGTGAAGTAATGGACAGAACAACCAATCACTCATCCGTTTACTCGTTCGACAACTCGTTACTGAATGCCTGCTGGCAGCAAACACTATCGCAGGCCCTGGGAGAGAAGTGACCTGCATGGACTTTCACCCAAGGGGAGAGGAAAGCTGACAGGTAGAGAAGAAGCAGATGAAAGAGAGGGAATAACTTCAGGCGTCCTGTAGTCTTGGAAGAGCAAGTGTAGAAAGGCCCTGAGGCGGGAGTGACCCACCTGGAGCAGAGAAGCCACACAGTCCAGCAGGGCCCTGGGGCGAGGGCCACCACTGCGGGAGCAGTGGTGTGATCAGGGCAGGACTGACAGTCTGGGCCCGAATGCACCTGAGCCCCAGTGAACCAAGCGCCGAACGCAGGGTCCTGTCACCACAAGGAATGCTGGGGTGGCAGGAACACACACCCGAATGCTAGGACGGAAGACCCTGCATCTGAATAACTGAGGTGGCAGCAAGGCATAGACATCGCTAGGCTCTTGGGAGCAGGCTAACCGTAAATCCGATCCAGGGGGCTGTGCAGAAGAAGCGAAGCGTGCTTCTGTTCCCCCAGAACTGAAGACCTGGTCCCAGGGGATGCTGCCTGACAAGGCCTGTGATGGGCTGAATGTCGCTGTTCCCCCAAAATTCATATGCAGAAGCCCCACCCCCCTGTGGCTATATTTGGAGATGGGGCCCTAAGTAAGTAATGAAGGTGAAATGAGGTTACAACAGTGGGGCCTAGATCCAACAGGATTACTGTCCTTAAGAGAACAGACTCCAGAGAGCCCGCTCTCTGCACGCAAGCACTGAGGAACGGCCATGTGAGCAAAGATGGCAGCCACCTAGAAGCCAAGAAGAGAGGCATCAGGATGAGCCTAGTTTGCCAACACCGAGATCTTGAAACGTCCAGCCCCTAGAGCTATGAGCAATAAATCTCTGTTGTTTGAGCGACCCAGTCGGTGGGACTTTGTTATTCCAGCCTGAGCTAAGACAGGCCCTTTCTGATCCGCCACCTGAACTATCTTGAACTGTTACAAAAAAGGTTCCCAGCTCTTCCCGAGCCCCAGAACTATTGGAGGTGAGGCTTTCATGCAGGAGGGGTCTGTTTTCCGAGCTTTGCTTCTCTCTTGGCTGGGAAAATATGAGATTTCACAGCTGTTTTCCATTCCATAAGCCACATGTGGAGGCTGGTGCTGGCAGCATGCTGTTCTGCTCTGGCCTAAGCGCTACATGGGACAAAGCCCCCAAGCATCTCCACTTGCGAGAAAGGGTTAGTCCCTGGGCCCGTGCTAGGAGGCCAGAACTGTGCCGTCTGAAATGGCAGCCTCGCAGGGCTGTTGAGTGCTTGAAATGTGGCCAGTGTGACGGAGGGACTGAAGTTCTAGTTGTATTTAGTGTTTGTTAGTTAAAATGAAAATCGAAGAGCCCATGCTCCATTTCTATTTAGTCATTGGTTAAATTATTGGTATGTTTGGAAAACTTGGTATGTCAATCTACTTTTTCAACGGCAAATTTTATGAAATCTGAATACAGATCAATTGTTTCCAGTGAAAATTTAACATCCGGATTGAGATGTTTCATAGGTATTAAAATACACACTGCGCTTTGAAATTTTAATATGAAAAAATAATATAGAATATCTGATTAATGACTTTTATATTAATTACATGTTAAACTGATAATAAAATATATTATTAAGGAAAACACATTAAAATTAATTTCATCTTTCTTCTTGCTCTTTAAAAGTGGCTACTGGAAACTTTTCAACTATGCATGTGACTTGCATCCCGTTCCTACAGAGCAGGTCTGAGGGGGACGCAGTTTGCGGAAGTGAGGCAAGTGGGTGGGCAGGTGCTCAAGCCATTCCGTTAGCAGAGAGGCTGGGGAACAGAGGCTGGGGGTGGAGAGAGCTCCCCTTAAAGGGGGGCAGATCTACTTCTGTGTCCCGGAGGATGGAGTTGGTCTTCCTTCCTCAGAGGAGCAAAGGAAGTGAACCCTAGATCCCTGAGATGGCAGGGCAGTTTCACTGCCTTTGGGGGAGGCTGTGTGACCTCCTGTCTTTCCCCTAACCCACTGCTCAGCACCCAGGGGTTGCTGCCACCTGTTGCTCTTTTCTGCCTCCTTGCATTCTCAGAAAACCCAGGCGACCATGTAATCTTTTCTAAACCCAACGGCCCATTCTGCAGATAAGATCTCGTTCTGGGGAAATGGAGGGGCCAGAGGCCACAAGAGAAGAAGCCATCTGCTGTCCCTGCAGCCTCTGCAGCTGCCCTCTTGGCTAAGTGGCTACAGAGTGGTCAGAGCCGCTCGACAGGAGCTCAGCTCACACATGAGAGGCCTGGCGCAGGCCAGGCCCGGACGAGAAGGCCTCAGTGCAAGCCAGGCCAACATACCATCATGCCAACACCGACCGAGGCCTGGACCCCGGCCCTGAGCCCATCCGAGAGGTTTTCAGTCACTGAGCGCCCCAGGAGTGCAGTGTCCGAGGAGAGGCGGTTAATCAGTTCTCCTGTGCGAGTCTTGTCGAAGAAAGCAACCTCCTGCCTCAGGATGGAGGAGAATAACGAAGCTCTCAACCGATTCACAATGCGCTGACCTGCAAAAGCAAACAGAAACTGCATCAGCCTGGGTCCGGACTCCTGATACCCAGCGGCCCGGCCCGATGTCCTCGCCTCTTCCCGGTGCTGCAGCCTTGGAGGACATCTGGTACCCTATTGATCCCTTGGGAACAAACTCACCTGAGCTCTGGCAGATGGACAGGTGGGTGCCAGCAGCTCTTAGTAACCACAGACTGTGGGTGCTGAGCAGTGGCTACAGTGATGGTGTCAACATCATGTGACCGAGAGAGTCTTAACACATATCGTTTATAAAGTTAACTACGTTAAATGCTCAAAAGCTAATTGTGTTCTTCCTTGGCAACCCTTTTCTGTATTGAACTTTCAAATGGTAACAACTGGTTACTCATCTACTGAGCATTTATTTTATTAGCTAAATGGCAAGCAACCGACTTAGGGTCGGGAGTCCCAGGCTCAGCCATTACTGCGGGAGTCTCCTGCCTGTTGACAACCTGGCCTGACGCAGACCTGCTGTCAAGCTACCACGCAGCTCCTGCTAAAGGGGGAACAAAAGACCAGGGCAGCTCCCGAAAGAGGACCCCCAGATCCAGCCTCCTGAGTGCAGGCTTTGTTCTCAACCCTCCCAGAAAACAGACAGGGCTACTTCCCTCACTGCTCAACTCCCATTCATGGAGGAGGAAATTTGAGAAGAGAGCACCTGATCTAAAACAATTCTCAGCTCCCACATCCGGCCAGTGTCCCCACTGAATGGGATGCAGAAGAGAGGAAATGCCTGGGGCCTGGGGCGCTTCACATCCCCTGGGACGAGGGGCCCTTCTACCTGAGGTCTGCATGAGGTAGACACGAACAGCATTGGCTGCAGCACCACACAAGAAAACGCCGCTGAGCGCCAGGCAGAGGCGGGTCAGGCTGCTGCTGAAGTCCACGGTGGGGTCGGTGTAGATGGTGTCAATGATCCTCCCCAGGAAGAAGGGGGCAGACATGGTGATGACACTGGACACGGCCAGGAATCCAACCGCGGCTGGAAAACACGGGCAACTCTCAGGGTTGCCGGCACCTCAGCAAAGGGGCAGGGTGCTGAGACTTTCTTCCCTTTGGCTCCCAGACCCCCGAGTAAACGAAAGGACCAACGGAAGGACCAACAGCTTCCAGGGCCAGAACGAGTGGGGCAACTGTAGCGAGGGACCGATCTTACCCTGACCCTGGAAAACAACTGTCTGCATTACTGTGATCTGAGCATCTCCTCCGTGCTGGGAGTAACAGAGGAACTACAGAAATCCATCTGTCCTTCCTTTCTGCCTCTTGATCTGGCTGCTCATCTGAGATGATATTTTTTTCCTGCACTCCTGCTATTCATTGTTATTCCCTGGCATCTAAATGTATCTTAGTTTATAGATTAAATTATGCAAGTAAAGCTCTTGCTTATGTGTAGTATTTCAAAATACTTTAAATAAACTTTAGAAAGCAGTCACCAGCAGGCATCCATTACACATGTGTTGTGTCCTTAATATTATTGTTTGGGGGAATAAAGCGCCAGAATGTCAGTCTGACATGAAAATAAGTAAGAACCCAACTGTTCACACACCTAAAAACTAGACAAAGGGCACAGAGTCTTATTTAAAAAAGAAAATATTGGGAATATCCAGTTAGGAACAGCACACGTCACAGACAACTGCCATCATAATCAGAGGGACACCAACCACAAAGACATACCACCTTTCATTTGCGGGATGGGTAGAGGTCAGAGGTGGGTAACACGCCGGCTGGTGAGCTGTGGGAAGAGGCACTTACACTGTCAGTGGGAGCACAAACAGTGTCATTGCGATTGGTAGCGATTTGATTGTCTCTGTCACAATGTCAATGCACGGTCCCTTTGACCTAGCAATTCCACCTCTATGAATTTAACATACACACTCCCGTGTGTGTGTGCAAAATTGTGTGCTCAAGAATTTTCAGTACAGTATTGCTTATCCCAGCAAAAGATTCAAAATATCCTAAATAGGCGCCGCAAGTTAAATCAGTCACGGAGCAGTCACTAAAGAGAATGAGGCAACCGTAGGTATTGACATGAGCAATCCACCAAGATGTACTGTTAGTGACAGAAGTCAAGGACACAGATGTTAACATTGGGGGGGCTCTTTCTTTGGTTTTTCAAACAAAACACACACAGAGAACATCTTGGGAGAGCAGCAAGAAGCAAGTTACACAGGTTCCTTCTTTAGAGTGGTGCTGGGTGACTGGTGGGCTGGGCATGTGCCACTGCGAACCTTTTGAGGTCGGTCCTATTAGGAGCCCAATTAGTGCCACCACTAGAGAGTCAGTGGCCAGCAAGGTTCCTATGGGACACAACATGGGTCGAGCCCCCAGGGATGGGAGTTCCCGACACCCTGCAAAAGCAGTTGCTTGTTTGCTTGGCCTAAGGCTAACAACTCAGTGACAGGTATTATTTTTCTGTAACCTTAATAAAAACACTGTGGAGTCAACTCAGTGCCAGCTGGTTATTCAGCTGGCACACAGCGCTCCAGGTGAAATGTGACCTCTTAAGTAGGGAACATTTCCCACAATCAGTCTCTTCCTTGAGATTGTCTACGTCCTCTCCTCAAGGCCTGCTCTGCCTGGTATCAAATACAGAGACCCAACACTGCCCGCCTCTCTCCCTCTTCTTTCTTCTGCGGGCGCATCCCACCTCCGGGTGTTCTAAATGTTGCACTTGTTTACTGTCTATCTGTCTTCGAGGACATAAAAGATTTCTATGTGTTCACTGCTGTGACTCCCCTGCCTACAGAGATAGGCACATGGCAAAAGCTGAATAAATAATGAATGAACGAATGAATGAATTGAACTTTGATGATAGAGGCATAAAAGTGTGTCAGACCAAAGTTCTGATGAATAAATAAATTGAGCTTTGAATGAAATGAATAAACAAATTGCACTTTGACAAGGGAGGCATAGAAGTGTACCAGAGCAAAGTTCTTCAATAGCCTAACTAGGAATGTAAGATCTGGCAGCTCAGAAAGTCCAAGTGGAAAGGACTCCTTTGCACACAGCCAGAAAGTCCGTGGGCCTGGCTCAAAATCCCATAATCACAATGTAACTCAATAATGTGAACCCGGCCAAGGCCCATTTCATCTTGCTGTAAGAACTGGGGTCTTGTTTTCTAGTGCCAAGAAGGACTGAAAGCCCCCAGGGCAGGGAAGCTGTCGTCTAGCTCTGGGTCCTGCAGGACATGACCTGGATGAACTAGCATGCTTCAGAAACAGGTGTCCTAGTGAGCTAGGGACTAACCTGAAAGCCTTGGGTTTCACCTTTCATTGGCAATTAACCTTTCGAGTCTGTTTGTTCTTTGCCATGGGAAGTACTTCCAAAAGTGTGATGTATGTGAGATTCTGTAAAGATTCCTCTCCCCCTTCTTCCTCTAGTTCTAAATCAAAGTTGTGATTCCAAAAGAAGAATCTGTGTTTCACGAATGAAATGTCCCATGATTTTGATTCGCAAAACTAGTTTGTTTTTTTTAAAGATTCTTTTTTTAAATATTTATTTATTTGTAGAGAGAGAGGAAGGGAGAGAGAAAGAGAAGGAGACAAACATCAATGTGTGGTTGCCTCTCGTGCACCCTCCAACTGGGCACGTGGCCTACAACCCAGGCATGTGCCCTGACTGGGAATCGAACTGATGACCCTTTGGTTCATAGCCCACGCTTAATCCATTGAGCTACACCAGCCAGGACTCAAAACTACTTCTTACACAGTAATGATACTAATAGAAAGAGGAAGAAATTTAGCTACTTCCAAATTCATTCCAGGACATCCCCTCACTTTTTTTCCCATGTAACAAAAAAAAAAAAAAAAAGATTATCAGCTTGTTTTATTGCCATTTGCCTCTTTTCTCCTACAGGCTGACTGTAGGCAAAGGTAAAATAAAAGATTTGTCTGGCTTTTGGTGGATCTTGTTAATCCAAGTTTTCTTAGATATTACTGCCTTTGACATCAGTGAATGATAATTTAGACTTGTACCGTAACTATTTCGGGTTTCTCCCTAAACTCGACCCGCTGGGCACCCTGCAGCCCTGAAATCTTCCCCACGTTTTCTCCATGGGTAAGTCTCTTGCTCACTCCTATCCTACAATGAAGGGACCTCAGCAACTTCTGTTGTCTGTCTCTGGACAGACAGTTTAACACATCTTTCTGCTACCCTTTTCCTACTGAATCGTGGCATCTGGTGGAAGAAATATCCTTCAAAAGGAAGAGGAAAGAAAACCTACAATGTAAATAGCTGGTAGAAGGGCTCTGGGAGACAGCTTGTGGAAGGACAGAGGTTTGGGGTGGGAGGGGGAAGCTGGCTTGCCTGCCACCTGCTGTACACGGGGTAGGGCTTTTAATGAGTCATCTGATTGATAAATAGGCACAGCTATCCCCGCTGTCATTCAAGGAATAAAGACGCAGCGGCACTAGGAGTCCTGGCACTGTCTGAAGCATTTGAGGCGGATTATCTCCTTCAACCCTCCCTATAGCCCTCTTATCATTCTGGGTTTTTCAGAAAGGAAACCCAAGCACAGACAGGTGATGAAGCTTGCCCAATGTCACCCAGTTCATATAATACAAAACCACGTTCTGAGAACCAGGCCGATCTTCCTTGTCTTTCCACATTCCAAGCAGAGAAAAAGCACACACCTAGCCTGGGGGGTTAGGGGAGCTCAGGGGGCAGAAATGCTGCAGGGTCCGGCTGCAGCTAGGAGGACCTCACCGAGCACAGGGAAGAGCACTGAAAAACAGTGGAAAGGTAGCAGGTTCTAGATCACATAGCAGATTAGGGAACTTGCAGCAAAACAGGCTTAAAAGGGCCTTAGGTTATGGAGTGACAGAGTCAGATTTGCATTTGAAACAATCCACTCCGGCTGCATGCAGAGTGAAGGGAGAGAACCGGAGGCTAACACAAGGCAGACAGACAGATGGACAGTTGAACACTGTTCCGGTCAGGTGAGGGGACCTAGGGGTGAAGCAGGGCGGGGGCCACAGGGATAAGGAAGGTGACAAGGGCTGGTGATGGTTTTAAGAACTAGACTCTACAGGACCTGATGCTGGACTTGGGGGGCATTTGGAGGGCTGTGTCTGAAGTTGGGACTGACAGGGTCAACACCCTAACTCTGACACCCAGCTGTGTGACTGTGAGTCACTCTACCTCTCTGTGGTTCAGTTTCTTCACCTGTAAAGCGGCAATAAAAATACTAGGTTCCTCATGGAGATGCTGCGAGCAGTAAGTTAAACCCACATGCAAAGAATGTGGGGCGGTGCCCAGAGCCTAGTAAGCAATAAATATGAGCTATTATCTTTATCACTGTTGTCACTGCAAGGAGTCAAGAACGACCATACGTCTGGCTTTGGCAAAGGCGTTCATACAGCGGTCCCACTCTGAGAGAAGGGACAGAGGAGGAAGGGCAGCCTCAGGTAACTTAGGTGTTCAGTCATGTTAAATGTTCATGTGTCTAGGGGACATTCGGTGGACACATGTCAGGGGGACATATATCATAGGGAACAAGCCGCAGAGGAGTGGTTCAGGTTAGAGGCTGAAGGGAAGGAACCTGACATCTAGGCTGGGTAGAAAAGGAAGTGAAAACACCTGGAGCTGAGAGACTGGCAGGAAGCAGAGCTCAGGAAGAATCCCAGGCCCACGGAGGAATCTGTAGAACACGGCTGAGCCCTACAGTTCTGGTGCAAGGCTCAGCTGTCAGCGTGCGCTTACAAGCGAGCAGTTTGGCCTTGTGCCACACTAACAACAGGGAGGGCTGTCCGGGGGTCATGTCATGGGAGCCCTCCTATGGAATTTAAAATCTTCTAGCGGCTACATTAAAAAGAGTAAAAGGAACAGGTAAGATTCATTTTAGTAATACATTTTATTTGATCCACTATATCCAAAGTATTAATCAACATGTAATCAAGATTTTAAAAAGTACTGATATTTTACTCTTTTTTCATACTAAGTTCCTTCAAAATCTGGTGTACAATTTACACTTCCATCAGTGCTGACCAGCACATTTCACAGCACGGAATGCCCATGTGTTCTGTGAAGCATGGCATTCCCATGCCCAACATCCCTGGCTCTCTGGAGCAGTCTCCATTCCAAAGGATCAGCCTCAATGTCCTTGTACAACCTTTTGCCCTGACTCAGGCTTCGGAGAAACTGTCCTTCTAAGCACTACCCATCCTCACCTGGCTTATTGCACCCACTGGTTTTATACTCTATTTTGGTCACTTCACGGTCTGGCTTCATAAACTATAACTACAAATTCAGCACAAGCTCCTGGCGGGCATCAGGTTCTAAGAATGGCCCTAATCTAAAACCACATAAGCCCTTATCAGGAATTTAAGTGAGAGGTGCCCTCCCAGGAGGCCTCAAGTGAACGTGACAGGGGTGGAGGGGTGGCTGTGTACCTTCCACAGTTTGACTAGGAAGCTGCCTGGGAAGTGTGGGGAGGGCAGGCTGCCTCTGCACCCAGAGGCCCGCCCCACAAGAACTTCCAGGCTGGCAGCATGGTGATAGTCTCGCAGGACCCTAAGGGCCCACAGTGCATTCCAAAGGCCCAACTCTATGTGCGTTACCCCGGGCCTGACTCCCCAGGAGGGTCGGAGACCTCAGTAGCTTCTATCTGCTGGGTGCAGCAAGAGGGCTCGGACCAATTACTTCTTATCCCATCGGTCCACGCAGACCTCCTGGTGAGTCTCTTCATCTTTTAAGACTCCTTTGGCCAAGGTGATAAGGTAAAGAATTATCAGTGAGGAAAGACTGGAGAGCCACTTGGTAGGCCACAGCTGTAGGAAGATAGCTGCACATTCCTACACACAGCGAGAGGCGGGGAGGAGGGGCAGAGGGGCCGGGGAAGGAAGCGATGCTCACACTGCTCCGCCTGCATCTGTAAATATGTCAGATGGTTTTTAAGTTTCTGATACAAGTGACTTAAGATCAAAGTCTCCTGGTCACACAGTTCAGGTGGTATATTTGCAAACTGAAGCCACCGAAAACATTATCATTCGAGTGCCTAGCTGAATTTAAAAACAAAAAAGATTTTTGTATTTGTTTTTCTAAAAATTAACAAATTAACATTGGGATTCCTTCAACTCAGCTTTCTTTGTTTTGTTGATTAAAAAAATATGCAGGCACACACACAACTGCCCTGTCTCCACCACTTTAAACAGATATGCCAACACCTGGGGCTGCTCTTATGATGACAAGTCACAAGTAAATAATGTCCCCTCGCTTCCTCTCAGTCCCACTAGTGCCAACATCCAGATTAGCTTCAAAAGATCATATATAATGACTTCCGGGGAGACCGTGCGTCCTACTAAGAGTTTTTCACCAGATTTCCTCACAAGATACAATATAATATGTACTTACCGTGTGTTTTAAAAGTTAAAAAAAATTAGTGTGTCACGACAGACTTATACCCTCCAATTTTATGTTTACAATTACTCAGTGTGGCATATCAAAATAGCTCCCCTTCTTCAAGTAAAAGGAGGTACTGCCTTGTTTAAGGCTGTCCCCTCAACATGTCAGGACACGTGGGGACAGGGGAGGAGGACACAGAGCTGATGGCCAGGAGAGAGGCAGGGTGGGGCCACCCAGGAGGGCTGAGCATGTGCAGTGCCAGAAAAGCCTGACACCTAGAAAACCTTGACATTTAATATTTCAGCAAGGAAACAAAACTGGGTGTGCGGACACTTACTCTGAGTTGCGTGCAGAACGGTGGCCACACCCTGTCGCACTCAGGGTCTCTCCCTCGGGGCCTCATCCGGGCCTGGTCCTCCCATCACCTAGTCCTTCATCTAAGGCCCTGGGAGCCCCTGCCCTGTGCCCACACACTGAGAACTGGAGACGGAGAGAGGAATCAGAGAGCCGCTCTCTCAGGCAGCTTGGTCCATGACAGCTCCTAGTTTCACATATTTTCCTTTTTTGGTAAGTCAAACCTGTGTGACTTCATTTTTCACATTCTTTTTATTTAAGTTTATTTTTTTTTTAATTTGTATTATTGATTTGGTTTTTTGAGAGAGAGAGAGACATAGATTTGTTATCCCACTTACTGACGCATTTCACTGGTTGCTTGTTCATATCCGGACCGGGGATCGAACCCACCACCACCACGGCATATCAGGCCGACACTCTAACCAACTTAGCTACCCGACCAGGGCTTCAAAATTTTCTTTTCAAAGAAAAAAGGATCTTCATTTCCATCAAAATCTGCACACAACCCAGCAATGAAGTAATTCTCTTTATACCTGAGTGATACTAAGACTCCCCCAAGCTTTAACGCTCCGCCAAAGGTAAAACATTCCCACTGTAACTGCCCTCCCCCGCAGCACCAGCCTGCCAGAAACACAAAACTCTCCCTAGGAGTGTCCTTTCTAAGGCAAGGGTTCTACAGCAAAGACTGTGGGATCCTCACGGTGTCAGGGGCTGCAGGTGCCTTCCAGGCCCTCCTGCTAGGCCTTCAGCACAGCGGCGGTTTATCTCTAATCACGTGATTATTTCACTACTGTCCCCCCTGCCCCCACTCAGCTGGGAGTCCCAGCAGAAACAGAAACCAGGTTTCCTTCCGCTCACCAAGGTAATCCCAGGGCCTTACACCCGATGAACGAAATGGAGATGTAGAGAAATCTGAAAAACTTTGCATTTAAACATTTCTCGAATTATGGCTAAAATTGAGGAGCTATAGAAAAACTTCTGTGTCTCTCTAGACTCTGTTTCTAAAAGCGTTCATTTTCTTTTAAAAATGACCCACCTATGACTTAGGTGGGTTGTGATCTACAGTTTCTCAAAACTTCTGGAGTTCACAGATCGGTAATGGGGTCTATCACTCTGAAAAGGGCAAAGTAACCCCCTACTTACCTCTCAGGGAGGCAAAACTCTGAGACAGATTGGAAAGGTTTAGATAGTTTTTGCTTCACATGGCAAACGCATTGACTACTAAATAAACTTGCCTAAAGCAAATGTTTTAAAATTCATGTAGATACA
The DNA here is from genome assembly GCA_007922815.1 of Macrotus californicus. Classification (NCBI taxonomy): domain Eukaryota; kingdom Metazoa; phylum Chordata; class Mammalia; order Chiroptera; family Phyllostomidae; genus Macrotus; species Macrotus californicus. Next base: position 34,975 of record VMDR010001716.1, read on the forward strand.
AAATACAAAATAGCTATGCCTTTGGCTAGAGTTAATCTCCAATAATAAGAGATGGGGAAAACCCCAGCTGGTTGTGAGAATGCTGACAGCGCCAAACAGGAGCAGACCCGAATTTCAAGGAGACGCCGCTCCCCTGGGTAACGTGCGCCAAGCTAAACAAACACACGCAACACGGATCTCCAAACAGGTGCCCAGCTCACCTCGGAAGGCTTGATCATTCCACTGCGGGCTGAGCGCTCCGTCCAGCACTTCTCCGTACAACCCCCGGGCAAAAAGGCCACCCCCTCCCTCCTCACGCTGCTGCGAGCCACCCAGGGTCTCGCACTGTCCCCAGCTGGTGGCCCCGGGACCCCGCGCTTTGTAAGGTGCGCTGGCTGGCAGAGGGGAAAGGAGAGGACGAGGACCGGAAGGGCCTTACCTGCCAACCTCCGGCGTTCGGGGTACGCCAGCCCCAGGAGCTTCCGGGCCTCCGAGCGCGCGGCCGCCGCGGGGTGCAGCCGGGAGTCGTCTTTAGAATCCGCCGCGGCCGCAGGCAACGCCGGCCCGCGCCGCCAGGCCTCGCCCCCGGCGCGGCGGGCGAGGGCCGGGCCGCCAGAGAGCACAGCGCGCGGGAGCCCGGGGGCGCCGGGGGACCGCGCCCACGGCCCCAGCAGCCGCGCGAGGCCCGCTCCGCCGTCCGGGCCGCGGGGACCCCCGCCCGCGCAGCAGCTAGTCCAGCGGAGCGAGCTTCGCGCGGCTCCCGCATCCGCGAGGAGCCCCCGCCCCGCTCCCCAAAGCCGCGGCGGACCCAGACCGGTCGGCTGCAGCTGGGACGCTGGAGCGCGAGGGGCCGGCGTCCCCGCGAAGGCGAGCGGGCCCCGCCTCGCGAGCAGCCCTAGCGGCCAGGCAGGGGGTCCGCGCATGGTGCCGCGTCCCAGCGCTGAGTCTTAGCCCGCCCGGCCCGGCCCGGCGCGCACGGAGCCCGAGGACCCTCCCGGCCCGGCCGAGTGGAGGGCGTGCACTCGGCGCCGCCCGCCGCCCCGCCCGCTGTCACCAGCAGTCACCCGCTTCATCAGGCCCGCGGCCCGAGCGCCCGCCTCGAGCCGCGCACCACGCCCCCCAGAGAGCCCACACCGGCCTCTGGATCTCCCCCAACGCATGGCGCCCCCCACTGGGCACCCGAGCGCGCGGCTCCCGGGCCCGGTGGTCAGAGAGGAGAACCAGGCAGGCGGTGAGCACCACCGCGCCTGCGCCCTGGAGCGCAGGGAGCTTTTTCACGCCTCTCAGTCCCCTCCCGTCAGAACCTGGGAGAGGCGCGAGCCCTTTCTCACGCCGGCGGACTCAGCGGAGCGCGCAGACGCGATCACACGATGCCCGGCGCAAGGATGTGGTCGCAGGACTGCGAGCTGGCCGAAGAGGGCGACAAGTCCGCGGCCGTGGTGACTCCAGCCGGGACGGGTCCTGTCACCCTACGTCCCGGGTGCAGAGCACAGGGCCGAGAGGTAGGGACACGGCTGGAGAGAACGTCGCTGCGGGTCAGCTCAGTTCTGAAAAGCGTTGCGGGGAGTTGTTTAGTGAAGTGACATTTAGGTAACTTTGGGAACGGAAAGATCATTTTATAGCGTCAGCCAAAGTGCAAAAAGCACACGTGATGTAGGCACTCCTTCTGCTCAGAATGGAGGCCAATCAGAGTGCAATGTATTTTAATACACGTGCCAGGAAAGCCGGTGGAAACGGTCTCTAAACCCACCAGGTCACAAGGAGACCTCGTGGTGGGGGCATCTGAAAACTGAGGGATGCTCAGCGACCAGCTTGGCTCTTAATTTGAGTCGTGGTTGAGAATTGTGGATAGCTTTTTATTGATTGGTAAGTATTTTCAGGGCTGGGCACTTGCTTCAATCACAAGATATATGGGTTTGGAGGGAGGAAAAAACCCTCAATAATCAAGATAAATATTTTAATGCAGTATTTTTTTAAATCAAAGTTAATGCAAAAAAACAGGCATGATAAGCAATATGTCAAACAAATGCGTGATCCTCCCCCGCACTTGGAGGATCCAGCTTCTCTTCTCACCGTAATCTCAGCCCTGAAAATCTTATTTACAAAGGCAGGCAGTTAGCAGCTAGCCTAGTGTGCCAGTTTGGTTTTTTTTTTTTTTAATTTTTGCATTAAAATATTATTTACTTGATTACTGAGACATTTTAGGGCCTCCTAAAATTTCATCCCCAGGAAAATGATTCATTTACCTCACCCTATTTGGGGCCCTCTTAGGTAAGGAGTGTACATTTTTTTAGAGAAAGTATTGATAATAGTGTGGAATTATTAGGTTGGCCAAAAAAATCAGTATGTTTTTTTTCCGTGAAATAAAAGACATTTTTTTATTTTCATCAATAACTTTATTGATTTGGATATTTTGAGTATGTCGGCTATCTCCAGCTACTGGCTTCTAGTGGGTAGAGGCCAAGGTGCTGCTAAACACCTTCCAATGCATAAGACAGCCCCACAGCAAAGAATTATTTGGCCAAAATGTCAATAGTACCAAGAAATTTTGCAAACCACTTTTGACACATTTGATCAGTCACAGCACCTTCTGCATATACTGCACTAATCTTTTTTTGTGTTTCAGTTGCATTTTTACCTTTCTTGAAATAAAAAAGCATGATACATCAAAAATGTTGCATATTTTCTTCCATCTTCAACATTAAAATGGCTGCCCCCAAATTCACCACTGTTGGTAAGTTTTTTTAAATGCAGGCCGATATGACAGCTGTCACAATACAATCTAACAAAATTGTTTCAAATGAAGTTAAAGACAACAAAGCATTACTGGAGCGACCTATGGGAAAAAACTAAAAAGAACTTTTTGGCCGACCCAGTAAATCGTGGTCGAAATGTTCCCATGAAGTGAGCAGGAGGCAAGCCATCCTCTAAATTCTCACATCTTACTCGATGGCAGGCACAGCGTCCCACCAAGGTAACCGAAACTTAGGTGAGGTTCTCAGTGGTGTCTGAACTCTGGAATGTAGGCTATAGATTAAGATCGACATCCCTGATTTGTAAGTAGGCATGTTGCGTCTAGCAAAGATTTCGTTAGGGGGCTTCTGGAAGGAAGGGAGATAGTCCTCATACCCAGCATCATGCATCCTGTGACCTCCCTTTTGAGTCCAGCAGAAACAATTGTGGAAGCATGCCATTCTTCCCGGGTAGGAGAGAAAGTAACAATTTTAACTCCAATGTAGCCTTCTTACTTTCTCTTTCTTACTTGCCAGAAAACTGTTGTGGCTACAAGGTCTGGGGAAGGCAGGCCTGGCCTGTGCTTTCTGCCTTCCCTACAATGATGTCCACTTGGCTTTTTCAGCCAGCGCTCCCTGAAGCCTGGAGTCAGCAGAGTGTAGCTAATTAAAAAATACAAACAACAACAGCAAAAAAAAAAACAAAAAAAAAAACAACACTCTGTATTGTTTGCTTTTCTAAAAATCAGTCAGAAAATAATTATCCCCAACAAAATAGTCAAGTTAAAAAAAAGTCCCCAGCTGGCTATCATATAATACATGAGGCAAGAATTATTTACTAGAATAAAATATAAAGAAGATGTCTATGGCTCTTAAAAAATACAATGGGGGAATGAAATCGGGAATAAATATTGGCAGAAGGACTTGATGTAGTCATCACACCAAAAAAAATGACTATATAGAGCCAGTACAAGACATATATACCGTCCATACATACTCAAATTGGAAAAGATCATAATAATGCAAAGCAATAACATGTATTCCCACCTGAAAATAAGGATAACTTCTCACTACCATTTTAGAAATAGGATATAATTCCTCGGCCACTGAAAAGGGCAAGAAATGCTGTAAGGTGTGTTTGGGGAAGGAAGAAGCAAAGCACTTAGATATGAGTGGATGAATAGTGAAGGCACCACAGCAAAGCAAGGAAAGGCTGCGGGTGAATTCTGAGACGCCGAGACAGGCAAGAGTTCAAACCCTGCCCACAGAAGGACAGAAAGCGCTCTTGGGGGAGGTGTGATTGCACGAAGCAGTACAATCTGGCCCTCGGTGAATAGACTCTTAATAGGTTTAGTGGACCACAGGTGTCACGTTCAAAAAAGACTTCTTTTGATCGACACTTGACAGCAGTTGGGATTACTTCAAGAACAGTTCCACCTGTGGGGGTGACAAGGCAGCTCATGAGGACACCAGGAGAGGGCCCATGGGCACAATAGCACTAGAAGCAAGCGACGTCTCTCTGGCCTGCAGTCTGTGATCTGATTGGAGGGTGGGGGTGTCATGTGACCCTTCTCAGTACATTTCTTTTTCTGTTAGCTCAAGCGTGCAGCCCCTGCTGTCAAGGGCAGGATGGCTGGGTGATGGCTGAAGGTGGAGCATGCAGACTGTGAAGTGCAAACCAGGGCAAAAGTGCTTTGTAAATTCCTCTGAAGTCCGATGGAAGCTTCAGGTAACTTTGCTGTGTGCTTAAGGTGATCATTGAAGCTGTAACTTTATCTCCTGGAAATGTGGCTCAGGAAGGCTGAATGCAATGTATGTAGAAGGTTCAGCATCTTTGGCCTTACATTCTCTCTCTGTCTCTGTCTGTCTGTCTGTCTGTCTGTCTCTCACACACACACCCCTTCTCTCAAAAGATTCTAGAGAAATGTTGTTATGGTCTGAACTGTGTCCTCACTATATATATAGGGTAGGGCAAAAGTAGGTTTACAGTTGTTTGCTTGGAAAATAATATGATAATTAATAAATAACAATACAAGAACAAACTCCCTGTTTTGCCTACTCACAACTGTAAACCTCCTTTTGCCCCGCCCTGTATATGTTGAAATCCTAACCCCCGGTAATTCAGAATGTGACCTGATTTGGAAATAGAGTTGTGACAGATATAATTAGTTAAGATAGAGTCATATTGGGCTGGCAGTAGGGTATCATTATAAGAAGATGGCCACATGAAGACAGAGACACACAGGGAAAATGCCATGTGACGGTGAGGACAGCTTGGAGCCGAGGAACACTGAAGATGGCCATCAAGTCATCAGAGGCTTCCAAGGCAGCTACGTGCACGCCAGTTTGGACTACACCCTAAGGTGCACAGAGCAAAGAAGCAGGTGCTCCACTACGTGTATAGGACTGTATATTTGTGTAAAAAATAAAAACACACTTTCACATGCTCTTATATTCATATGTTCACAGAGTATATTTGGAAGGATTCAAAAGGAACAGTGGTTATCTCTGGGGAGGACTGGATAAGGGTAGGTGTCCCTTTGTAACTTCTGTATTTTCACATCTATTCAAAAATAAGTTAAAAGTATGATTAAAATTAAGAAAACAATGAAAGATGACCTCCTGTAGAGGGAGGAAAAAAGGAAGAAGAAAGTTTTAAGATACCAGAGGATTACGTAAAAGAATGCGTGTGCCCTGCCGGGGGAGCTCAGTTGGTTAGAGTCGTCCCCATAGGCCAAGGTTGTGGGTTTGATTCCCTGTTAGGCACCTACAAGAATCAACCAATGAGTGCATCAATAAGTGGAACAACAAATCAGTGTTTCTCTCTATATAAAAATCAATCAATAAAAAGTTTTTTAAAAAAGAAAAAGGTGCTTGGCAAGTTTGTTCAACTTTTTCAAGAGAAAATAATTTCCATGGTATATAAACTATTCTGAAGCAGAGAGACCTGGCTGGTGTGGCTCAGGACTCAGCGCTGGCCTGCAGACCAAAAGGTCGCTGGGTCGATTCCAGTCAGGGCAGGCACATGCCTGGGTTGCGGGCCAGGTCCCCATTTAGGGGCATGTGAGAGACAACTGATCAATATCGCTCCCTTCCCTTCTCTCTCCCTTCCCGTCTCCCTAAAATTAAATAAAACCTTTAAAAAAATCTATTCTGAAGATAGAAAAAGATAGACTTCTTAATTCATTGTATGATATTCATTAGTCCTGCTACTCACGTATAAGATAGCCTTAACAACAAAACGCAAATACATGAAAATGGAAATATTCTCAATAAAATAATAGCAAATTAAACCCATCAGATGATTTTTTATTTTATGTATTTTTTAAAAGATTTTATTTATTGGTTTTAGAGAGGGGAAGGGAGGGAGAAAAAGAGGGAGAGAAACATTGATCAGTTGCCTCTTGTATGCCCTCCAACTGGTGACCTGGCTCGCAACCCAGGCATGTGCCCTGACTGGGAATCGAACCGGCGACCCCTTGGTTCGCAGGCCTGCACTCAATCCACTGAGCCACACCAGCCAGGGCCAGATTATTTTTTAAAACATTACTACTAAGCTAAGATGAAAAGAATAGAACTGTCACATTGTGCAATGCACTGCCCAGCTAAGGAATATCTACACCAGATCATCAGCTAACGTCATACCAAACAGTGAGACACCAGACACACTCTCATCTAAGACAGAATGAGATGAGGATGCCGGTCCTCACTGCCACCGCCACTGCCACACACTGAGCTACAGGTCCCAGCCAACGGAAAAGACAACACAAGTAAAGGAGGTACAGCTGTCAGCAAGGAAGAGGTAAAATTATAAATACATGCAGGCAATAGTCTTGTCTACCTAAAAAAAAACAGAGTCAAGTGAAAAAATAACAAATAAGAGAATTCTCCAAGGCAGTTGAATCCAAAACTGATGAAAACAATAGTGTTCCTGTATGTGAAGGTAAAGAACTAAAGAATACACTGGCTCCCCCCAAATGGCATTAATAATTGTAATAAAAATATAAAATACATAAGAATCAAATGAAAAGGAACTTACATGACCAATATCAAGATCATAGCAAAATGTTACTGAGGGAGGAAGAAGAAGACTCAAAATGTTTTCCTGAAAAAATATCCTCCTGGATGTGAAAGACAATTAATAATAGTATAATGATGATGTAATGATCATGTTTTATGATGTATAACAGATTCCGTGTTAAATAATTTATACATGATTACAGAACTTTCGGAATGGTTTTGTTTGTTTGTTTTTAAACAAACGAAGAAGCGGAAGCCAAGCAATAAAGTAGTTTGCCCAAGACCACAAAAAGTGTAGGTGGCCCGCCAGGATTTGAATTCTGGCAGTCAGTTTCTAGAACATACGTCTAACAGCCCAGTCCGTGCCTTCACACCAATTTATAGATCTGACATTCCCCAACTAAACACTCAAAGGTATTTTTTTTAACTTCCTGAAGTGAATCTAGAATCTAAGAAAATAAAGAAGCCCAGGAAATGTCTGGAAATGGGCCAATGAAATATCCTGCTTCCCATACATGCTCCCAAAATATATGGAGTGACAGAAAGAACAAATAAAACCATAATTCCCAACCTCAAATGACCAGTAAACAGAAAAATAAACGCCAATTTCTACCAGAGCTCTCTTTCCAGCTTCTGCCACAAGGATTCGAGCAGAACTGGGGAAGGACTCCAGAGAAACTGTAACAAAAATCAAAGTGGTGATAATAGGGAGAGGGTTTCTCAAATTCACCTAAAATCACAGGAGGGAGAAGAAATTCAATGAAAATACAGTTTTGTTTTTAAGAAAGTTCTAGTGGATCAACACACTGACTGCAGGGGAATAACTTAAAAATGAACAGGACTCAAGTAATTGCCCCAAAAAGAAAAAAGGAGAAGATGGAAAAAGACCGTAAAAGGGGTATTTTTTGAGATTTTGGTGGGACAGAGAAAAGAGGGGGAAAAGGGAATTTAGAATCCTGCAAGAACCCAAATCAAAGATCATACAATCTTCCTTTTCGCCTGGAAAAAGAAAGACATCCATGAACTAAATTGCACTTTCCTACTCTGACCACAGAGGGCACTCTTGAGCTAGCAATCTTGTAACCTAACCTCCGGCACCCTTCACAGAGAGCCTTCGTCAATGCCAGAAACTACTCTAAGGAAATTGAAAGGGCAAATCAAAACATTTCAGATGATAAAAATTGCTTCCCTCAAAATGAACACAAAGCAGAAGGGAATTGTGATGCACAAAATTAAATCGAGTATCTCCTCACCAGCGTCTGGGATGTGAAAGACACATTGAATCAGAAATTAATCAACTGAGAATCAAGTAGATTTAAAAAAAAAATAGTAAGAAAGGAAATGAATTGCTTGAACTCAAAAAAGAATCGGGGAAAATATCATCTCAGAGTTGAATGCTAAATGGTAAAGTACCCAAGGAAGAATACTTTCAAATAAAAAATTTAATAAGCAGCATTGAAAAGAGGCAGGAAAACAACAAAGACAATAAAAATGAGAAAAAGAAAGAAAAAAGGCCAGAATGTAAGTGCCCGAAATGGAAAATAAGAAGGTCCAGAGTTATTATAATTGGAGAAGCAAATCAAAACAATAGACCAGAACTAATTCGTCAACCCCTAATCCAAGAAAACATTCCAAGAATAAAAACAATCTGAATCTACTATTTAAAGAGCCCTCCACTACTTGCGAAAACTGTCAGCATGGGAATGAGTAATTCTAAGACATAAAGTGACCCCATGGAGCGGGATTCACTTTAGCAGGGCTCTCCTGCCTGCCAAGTTGGTTCTCAAGGTGTGTCCCTTGTGTAGCTGGTAGGGCGGTGCTCTAGTGTGGTCTGAAGCAGTCACCAGGTGTGTTGTTTCCGGGACCCCTTGGGAGGGGCTCTGGTGCAGGCCAAGGTCAGTTGCTGCCTGTGCCTGACCCAGGGCCACTGGCAGGAGCTACCAAGTGATCTGCAGGGGGTTGCTGCTAGTGCCGAGCTTGGAGATGCCAGGGAGAGGCTGTGACCTGAGGCCAGCTGCCACTCACGCTGGGCCAGGGGCTGCTTTAGCAAGAGGTCTGAGGCATGCCAACTCCAGACACCGCGTTTGAGAAATTTTTGGAAGGCCAGCTGCTGGTGAGGAACAGCAGCTGGAGAGGGCTCTTGCAGCCGTTGGGTGAGGTGGGGGTCTCAGGGAATCACTAGGGTGGAGCAAACAGTGTTAGCCAGATTAATGGAGCTTTTAGATTCCTCTCTTGCTTGTGCCTGCCAGCTGGGTGGGGAAGGACTCAACAAAGGAACAATGGCATCTGCAAGCACTTCTGTCCCCAGAGTGAGCTGCCCTGAGCCCTGTTCCTCCAGTCCTCGCCTTGAAGCTAGTCACTTGGTTCGTCCCTGTTTGTCCCTGGGGCTTTTTGAGCTGCTGCCCCAGTTCGGGGGTCAGAGTGAGTGAGTCTGGGAGAAAGAGAGTCTGTGAGTAAGTTCATGGGTGAGCCCTTTCGGAGTAACGCCCGGTGCTCCAGACACCCTCTGTCACACTTGCACCCAGAGAGGCTAAGCAACTTGCTCTGGCCAGCATATCTATTGTCAAAACTGTGTTGTAAACAAGATTCAATGCAGAAATATTAATCTGAGGGAGCTGAAATAAATCATATTGGTTTATAATCTTGTGCTTTGACCTACCACCTTGCTCCCTCCCCCTTGCCTTTCCTTTCTCCTGCCTGTGAGCCTTGACAAAGGGCCAGCCCCCAGGACTTCTGACCCCAGGCCCTCACCTTGTCCTGTCCACGGGCAGCGGCCTTTGTCTCTACCCCTCCTGCTCTGGACCCCTCCCAGCAGCATTCAGAGAGCCCCCGTGCTGCAGTGTCCAGTCGGCCTGTGATGGTCTCATCAGTGCCCATGAAAGTAACTAGGGGGTTGTGACTAATAACCAGTATGAGAAACTGTCTATCACACATGGAAATGTTTTCTTTTATGCACCACCCTCTTGAATCTCATATTTAATTATAACTTTTCTTTTGGAACATTTCTGGAGTAAGGAGAGGACAGGACTTACAGCTGAGTGGCGTCTTCCACCTGCTCTTGGCCAGGTGGTAGTTGGCAGGGGAAGTGAGTTGCTGGTCCAGGTGCCCGACTCCAACACGGCAGTCTCTCACTATTTTGGCCGTCAGAATATTTAAGGGCAACTTAAGGAAGACACAAGAAGCCTGGTTGTTTTCTGAAACCCTTCTCCTGACACCTAAGATAAGAAGGTGCCAGCCCCAACCTCGCCGAATGGATGTTTGTGACTTGGGAGAAAAGCCTGGAGATAACTTTAAAATGCTTCCTCCAACGTATATTCGAGGGCACAGAGGGGAAAACTTCATATTGACTCAAAAACTCGGACTCAGTGTAGAGATGTTTGGGGAACACCAATATACAATGAACTTCACTTATGTCATAAAAAGTAGGTAAGTCTAAATACACAAAATAGAACATCCAAGTGGCAAGACAGAATTCCTCCTTTGATGACAGTTTAAACATGGGTGCATGAAACAATGGTGCCCCTCATCAGCGGCGAGCCTTAGATTCACTATCACATAGTCTATGCGTATGCTAGGTCACCAGGGAAAATACGCCAGCTGGGTCACCAGGGAAAATACGCCAGCTGGGTCACCAGGGAAAATACGCCAGCTGGGTCTAAAAGTGTGAAAGCCCCTGCTTTCGGAACTCCCGTGAAAACAAAGACAAAACAAACAGCAAATAAAACAGTCTGTCTTCATTGCACATGTATCGATCTCTGCCCCCTTCAAGTGTTTCAAGATCTGTGTCCACCGCTCATTCAGCTCATTCATTCGGCTTCTCACTTCCTCATCAACTTTTTACTTTTAGAAACATTTAAACACAATGATGTAACACTTCTTTGTGTGACCTAACAGACGGTGACCAAGTTCAAACTGGTAACACCCCAGCATCCCTTCCAGGTCAGGAGCCCCACTCCCCCTAGTTTTGTTGCTTTTGGACACATTGTTAGTTAAATACATAGTCTTGTTTGATTTGAATTCTAAATGGAATCCTTCTGTAGGAATAATCTGTGTTTCTCTTCACCTAGCACTGACGGTCCCTCCTTCATTTCAAATGCATAAAGGAAGCTGCAAAACTATTATTCTGGGGAGCATCTGAGATCTTGCTCCCCTGGCCTGCATTCAGTTTGGCTCAAATAAACTCTTAGGAAAATTCTTAACAGAGCCAAACACTGCAGTTACATCCATGCCATTGCCTACAACTCTAATCTGTGCACTCTTCTTGTAGGGCTGATCAGGCTGGCTGCCCACTCAATGAGGTATTTATCCTTTCATGTGCATTTAGTTTGGTCCCAGCACTGGGAAATGATGGATAATGTTGCCGTGGACATTTGTGCACGTGTATCCTGGGGAACGTAATCACGCACTTCTGGGCCCGTGGTGGGACTGCTGGTCGTGACTGAGCGTGCCTTTGTTCCACTGTGCTGTGTGACACCACACTGCAACTCAGTGCAGGTCACAAGTTCCATTCTCTCCCTCACAGGGGGGGTCCTGATGCACCAACACTTGGCATGGTGGGGCCCCTGCAATGTTGTCGGTCTGATGGATGCACGATGGTATCTTGTTGTTTGAAATTTGCGATTCCTGAGTAATACCAGGTTAAGTCATTTTTAATTTGTTTGTTGGCCATTTGGATTTCTGTGAAATGTTTCCCTTTAATACTTCTGCCCTTTCCCCTATCGACTCATTGATTTGTAGTTTTGTGTTTTAGAATTCTGGAGACTGGTAAGACACTAGTCTCACGTGGTTAAGTTTAAACAGTTCAGTTCCACCGTTACATTATCCGTATTTCAAATGCTCAGTAGCTCCCTGTGGCCGGCAGCTACCTCACTGGACAGCAGGGGACCACGGAAGCTGTTCATGCTCACAATGCTGTCTGTAGGACAAGACAGACCAGTGAGCACTGCATTGCACAGCTGATTCTGATGCTCAGCGCTGCTCTAGACAGACGCTCAGGTGTTTCCTCTGTCTTCTCACATCCATGGCCTGTCTGGTACTTCTGTTTGTGGTTCTTTTGATGAATGGATGTTTTTGAATTTAATCTCCCTTTTGGGTTAGGACTTTTTTTTTTTTTAAGGTTTTATTTATTTATTTTTAGAGAGAGGGGAAAGGAAGGAGAGAGAGGAAAACATCAATGTGTGGTTGCCTCTTATGCGCCCCCTTCTGGGGACCTGGCCTGCAACCTAGGCATGTGCCCTGACTGGGAACCAAACTGGTGACCCTTTGGTTCGCAGGCCAGTGCTCAATCCACTGAGCCACACCAGCCAGGGCAGGCTTTTTGTTTCTTGAGAAATGTCTTCCAATACCAAGGTCATGAGGATGTTCTTTTAAATGGTTTATATGTCTGCTTTTCGCATTGAGGACTTCAATTTACCTGAAATTCACTTTTGTGTCCTAGTGAAGCAGGGGCCCAATGTCACTTTTTTTCTTCCAGACAGCCAGCTGTCTTAGCCCTGCAGTACAAAGTCTGTCCTTTTGAGGACAATCTGCCACGGAATGGAGATTCTTGGAGATTGTACGCGTCACCTACTATTATAAATAGTGTCCAGATCTATTAACCTTCCCACCTCTCAGCCCATCCGGCGCCTTTCCCATCATGTCAGCATGTGCTTGTGCTGAGCTTCTTGGCCACCTCTCCACTGGATCTAGTGGAGGTTCTGTAGTCCTCACCTCACTGGCATCCTCGGTACATCAGCACAGCCGGCCACTCCTATTTTGAAGTACTTCATCCTCTTGGCTCCTGGGACTGTGCCCTCTCACTTTCTTGTTGCTTGGCTGCTCCTGTTCTCCGGCCTGTAAAGGCTAGAGCACCTCAGGGTAGAGTCTTGAAGTCACATGTCCTCCTGCCCTGTGTTCGTATCCTTGGTAATCACATCTATTTGCAAGGCTTCTAATTCCAATTCCACACCATTAACTCTTGCCCTTGTCAGGTCGTGTGGTGATGACCAGGCCTGCTCCAAACTGGAGAGGTTGGATGGGGCTTCTAGATCGCCCCCCCCCGCCACCCCTTGCTCTTAAGAGTGAGGAACAGAAAGTGAGCCCACATTCCCATGAGACGTGAATGAAGGGGAGCCCGCCCTCGTCACTGTCAGCAGTCCCCAAACAACCCCAGGACAAGACTGCCTGTGACAAGCCCAACCATGTATGGGAGCAGAGTGGAAGCACAGAACTGAGGGGCCCTCGGTGAGTTGCACACGAAACCCGCTTGACCTCTTCTTCGTTTACATGAACCAATGGTTCCTCATTTTTAAAACCACGGGGAGTCAGATTTCTGTCCCTAGTGGCATCAAGCCCCCTAATGAACACAGCTCCCAAGGAGCACGTCAGCCCAGGCCTCTCTTCTGAGCCACAGGAGTGTCTCTCCAAATGCCCGTCCACCCTGGTTCTCATAGAGCACCTCACAGTTAGTGAGAGGTCCAATGCTCAGCTCTTGACGTTCTACCCACACGTCTCCTTCCTCTAGTAGTTTCATCACCATAAATGGCAACCTACCCACTGAACCGTTCATGTTGGAAACACGTAGGTCGGCCATGATTCCCTTCCTCCCCACCCAACCCAGAATGAAGTCCAGCCCAGTTCACCAATAAAACAGTCACAGACTTGTCCACTTCTGTCCACTGCCACTGTGGCCAGTCCAGCACAAGTCACCCTCATCTCTCCCCTGGATGACTTCAGTGACCTAACTGGTCTCCTCATTCTCACTTGCACATCCTTGATTCCTTAGAGCTGCCAGTGATTAAAAAAAAATCAGCAATTATTTCACATTCTATAAGGTGGCAGTTAAAAGGATAAACTATGAAGTGGGCAGAAGAGCTCATTATCTGTTGCTACACAAGGAATAACTGCAAACTTTAATGGCTTCAAACAACATTTAATGTCTCCCAGTTTGGGTAAGTTGGAAATCGGGCAGACTTCAATGGGCGTCTGTGTCTTAAGGACCAACAGGGGCTGCCACCAAGATGCCCGGCAGGGCTGCAGTGGTACCTGAAGGCCTGGCTGGGGCAGCTGTGCCCAGGCTCACCCGTGTGGTTGCTGGCGGCACTCAGGTCCTCACATGTCGGCTGGAGGACGTTTTCAGTTCACAGCCACAGGGACCAGTCTACAGGGCACATGGCAGCAGGTTTCCATCACCAGCACAGCCCTGTACCGAGCTCGGCACAGACTGGGTTCGGTAACTTGTTGAGTTATCCCGCTGTCCAAGCAGAATTCCGGTTCTCAGCGTGGTGTCTGTGTCATCCTGTTGCCAGTGACATTGAGGCGGGAATCGGACTGCATCCTACCCCCTGCAGTGGCTCCCATCCCTGCCGGGGTAAAACCCCAGCTCTGGACAGTGCCCTGAGCCCTGGCCGTTACCCACACTCCTGTTGCGCTGTCCTGTTCCTGGCCACACTGCTCATCCCCACCAGACTTCTCTCAGTGTACAGGGTCTTCCCACTGGGGGGCGGGAGCATTCCTTCCAAGCTCTGCCTGGCTAACTCCTGCTCACCCTGCAGGGCTCAGCTCAGTTATTATTTCTTCAGGGAGGCCTTCTTTGAATGCTTAATCTGAATTAGACCCCTGGGAATATTCTTCCATAGCATCTGGTATAGCATACCCACTGGTGTTTGGAATTATATATTCACGGTATTATTTGATTAATATCTGCTCTGGCTCTAAACTATAAGCTCGATCCATGGACTGTTGTCATGGATACAGTTTTGCTTACCACTGTATTTCCACCCACTAACACAAGATCTGAGGGCATGACACTCACATATGTGATATAAAAATACTTCCTTGTAGGCATTTCAGACAATCACAGGCAGCATCAAAGTGGTCCTTTAACAGATCGAGGTGACAAGGGTCATCTGGATCCCTTAAATTCGACAGTGAAGGTTTTGTTGGTCACAGGCCATGTCAGTCATCTGGTTGCTATGCAGGTGTCAATAATACGAATTTTTGGTGGGGGCTGAGCACAGATTTAACAGACACTTTTCTAAAACATGCAACTGAAAGCCAAGTTGAAGTACAGACTAAGTTTTTAATCCACATACTTAAATACCAATCTGGGCAACAGCAAAATGAGAAGCCTACATACTCAAATATTTTTTATACAACCGAGACATTTTTAATACACAAATAAAACAAATGAAAAGCTAGTAATCATATCCTTAGAAGCTGGATCTTGAATTTAAAAACTTTAAACGATTTCCTGTTTTGTCTGTATTCATTACTTTCCTTTATCCTGATTTTCTTTCTTCTGACCAGTCTACTTCTAAATTAAAATTACAGTCAGATTTTCTGGGCCTGACAGTTTAAGAAATTTCAGCTGTTCCCCAGCCCCCCGCCCCACCCCCTGCACCTTACACACATTGTGGAGATTTATCACTGTGGTTCAAAATAACTGAATATTCTAAAGTTTCTTTATTCCAAAAATAAATAATATAGGTTTTCTCAGCTTTAGGTAATTCAAATACAAAACGGTAACATCGCCAGTTCTGTCCACACCACAGGATTGCTCTGAAGATAAAGCGTGTGAGAGCAACCTGAGGGGGTGCCCATGGTGGCCGGGCATCCTGTGGACACCACCACACATGCGTGCCTCTTACAATACCCCCTAAGATATTGGGGAAGTTGTGACAGGCATTCTATAAAGTTCAATGACCCCACCTTTAACATTAGCTCACAACAGAAGGAAAAAAAAGGCCAAGTACACAGATCATTAAGCGCTTCAGTTGAAATCACAAAGTATATACATGATCGATAAGGTGAGGACTGACCAGCCTAATACATTTGTGTGTAATCAAAGAAGTTCTGCATTAAATGACAAACACAAAACCTCGCAAATCAGTGATCTTTCCCCTTCTGAGAATGGTTCCGTCCAATTTATAAATTTCATTATTTCTAGCAATACACCACACAATCTAACTTAAGTACCCACTTATCATAGCTAATAATACATTTGAATTCTAGGCTTTTCCTGTGGACCACGTGGGCGCTGCCTGGCTGAGCCGCCAAAGGGTCCGCCTTACAATGCTTCAAAGACATATTTGTATCTATGAGGAACATTTCCTATTATTTAGCACCTTAGGCTCAAGTAAAAAAGTTTTTTTTGGCACAAAATTCTAGAGTCTTCCTATTTAATTTCCTGATAATTCTGGTGTCCTTGCAGAATATTACATACTTAAGTACATTTAAAAAATTCTGGCATCATTTAAATCTTGAATGAACCCACTATTTGGAATTGTTCAATAAATAGTCTGAATTAAATAACACAGGTCTTATGGCCCTTAGCGATTTCATAATTTGATTTTTAAAGAAAACTGGAAGTAGAATCTTACAAAATAACTCTAGATGGCAAAATACATGTTGTCCCCGGGCAGCAACTGGCAACCTGGATGTAGAAACAGTGTTAAATGCTACCAATAGTCCCCGTGAACGCCAAGGGAATCGTGATTCGAAGTCAGCTGGACAGACTACAAAAGCAGGGAAGAACGCACCCCTCTGGGGCTGGCCTGGCCTGCGTACCCGGCTGTCACCCAGAAGGGGCGAGCTGCGCGGCAGGCCACACACTCTCTCTCCTCACAGCTTAAATGAGATGCCAACACTTTTGGTTTGGAAACTAAATACATTTTAATAGAAAACAAAATACAAAATAACTCTTTTCAGAAAACAGAAATATTTAACCCTCTCCCACAGATTGGGGCTTGCTTCACCCTCCGAGTTTTAATATGCGTTCACTCGTCCTCATTATCCTGGTTTCACACAGCACGGAAAGAACTACTAGTGCGGGGGGTGGGGAGAGGGGTGACTCCCCAGGAGAAAAAGACTGAGAAAGCCACACCTCGGAATCTATGCTCGTTTGGAAATTCAGCATTTTCTCATTCTATCTTTTGACTGATCTGCCTCAAATTATTGTCATTTCCTTTCCGACAATATGGCCTTTCAGGGAGAACTGTTCATAGAAGCGCAGCCATAAAGAGACTCTTTCGTTCCCACCGTCACTGCAAGAGCCCAAGACGTTCTTGATCAGTCCGCCCTCCCGCTGCTAGAAACACGTTGGTGGGGGGCAGCTGCTGTCCCCCAGAAACTGTCCCTTCCTCACAATGCACTGTGCTATGAAATTCTCTGAATTCCCTGAACCTCAAAAATTCCAAGTATCACAGCCAGTGTCAGGGGTCAAACCTGAAAGACGGGAGCAGAGAAGACCCTCTGCCAGTGCTAGGTTTCCTCTTCTCAATAATAATAATAATTACTATAATTATAATAATAATAAAAAAATCCTGTTCTCTGTAATTACGGGAAAGACCTTTTCCAGGGGGATCCTGGCCTCCTTGTCGCGTCCCCACCCTTGCTCCCCTGCACCAGTGGGGATCCTCTTCCGCCCCATGGCTGACGGCACGTGACCCTGCAGCACTGCTCCGCCTGAGAGCCCTCTGCGACCGTCCTGTGACCACATGTGGCAGCCGGCCGCAGCAGCAGCAGCATCGCCGTTTCACAGAGGGGAAAGCGAGGTGGACACGGAGGTGTTCGCACGGGGACACAGTGGCCTCTTTGTAAGAACTTGCCATCTGACCTTCAGAGCGTCTCAGTTCTTGATCTCAGGTCCGCTGATCGCCACCTGCCCTCCCCCAAGTCCTTTGACACCTGGGGGGCTGACTGAAGGGGGACGTGCTCAGGATGTCTGCGCAGGGGAAGAGGGAGAAGCGAGGGGTCTTTCACAGTCAGTCAGTGATTCGATTGTAAGACTTGCAATCTGGAGGCCCTCGACGGAACCGCTGCCCCAGTCCGTTGCAACGAAGGTAAAAAAAAAAAATCAATGTTCCTGATTTTCTTGTGTGATTCCCGTCACCAGAAGAAGGTTGCAGGCCATGAACTGCACACTCAGCACGTTGCTCATCTGCCCAGTGTACACGCCCACGAGCTCGCCAGAGGAGCCGTCGGCCGCCGCACTGCAGTAGGTGCTCCTGATGTCCCAGACGCGCACCGAGTTGTCCATGGACGCAGAGGCGATCAGACTGCTGTCCGGACTGAAGGTGAGGCTGGTGATATTGTCCGTGTGGCCCCTCAGTTCTTTGTAAAGGGTCCCAGAGGCCAAGTCCCACAGCTTCAGCCGCTGGTCCTCACCAGCCGATGCCAAGTACTTACCGTTGGGCGAAAAGGCGAGAGAAAGCACAGGGCCGCGGTGGCCCGTGAAGAGCCTCACCGAGTTCCCCTGCTGAGCGCTCCACAGCCGGACGGTCTTGTCGGTCGACCCTGTCGCTAAGTAGTTTGAATTAGGGTGGAATTTGACACAGTCCACGTCTGCCAGGTGTCCTGCGTATATTCTCAGCGGGTACGTCCGATCGAATGACCACAGCCTTGCGGTGCGGTCGTGGGACCCGCTGGCGAAGTACAGGCTGTATGGGCTAATGTCCAAGTCCCACACAGGGTAGGCATGTCCTTGGTACAACACAGTGTTGGTGAAACTCCCGAGGTCCCAGTACCTAATGGACATGTCTTCGGAACAAGAGAGCAACCCTGAGCTGTCTGCGAGGAACCTTGTGCTGTACACTGGTCCACAGTGTCCCCGCAGTGTCTTCATCTCTGTGCCGGCAGCGTCATCCTCATCGTCCTGGGAGCATCGGGTGGGGATGCAAAAGAGACACATGAAAAGTGTTTAGTGGGCCGCGTGAAAACAAAACCTTGGGAGCGTGGGGAGACGCTGCGTGGGACATAGCGCCCACCCAGTAAATGACAGGGGCCTTATCCCTAAGAGCGACCCCAGGAAACCTAAGGCTCCTAACTGTGTAACTGAAAAAAAACCAGTCCCTTACAGCTTACAAACTGCTTTCCTTAAATTCACTTGGGGGCCAAGAATATATCAAAGCCAAAGATACAGTAATGACTGTGGCTCTTACTCTTAGGTTGAGGATTACAGATTTCAAAAGCTGGTTAAAAGGCAGCCATCTTATGGTAACTTGCATAGTTAATTCTGGTATCTGCCACTCGAAAAGATTTGCTTTTTCATTTATGTTCAGTTCTTAGATTCTTTTGTTCTACGGGCTGGTCAGGTTTAGCTGCTTTATAAGCCACACTGGACGGATCCGGGCATGCTGACTGCTCCCACGTCTGGGGTCAAGGGTGAAGAAGGTGAAGGCCAATGTGGTTTATGTAGTTTATGATTAGCATGGAACCACGGTAGGAGTTCAGCCAAAATACACCCCGGACACACCACAATAGTAAGCCAGAAAGGTGTGGTTATCAATGAATTATGCTCCCACCCTGTGACCAGGCAAAAACTGTTGGTGTCCAAAAGGAAATAAAGATGAAGTTCGAAAACTGTGACTTTCTGGAGGGTCTCAAACATTTCCCCAAGGTAACAAAACAAGGCTGGATTCAGAGCTGATTTCAAGCCAAGTGACTCATGTGATTCTTGGAAATGATTCCTGTGTGTGGGGACAGAGGAGGAGACAGCTGCCCACGGTACGGGGACTGAGAGTCCCCTTCCTGACTCTTTTACCCACAAGTACACTATCTGTGTCCCAAATCCACCTTCCCTTCATCCTCTCGTAGGCCAGCTCCTTAAAACTACGGCCGTTTCCCTTCTGGAATTCTTAAGTTAAAATGGGTTTTCATTAAACACTGGAAGAATGAGGAGTAAGACAAAGATTCTTAAATCACTTGGCTTTGTTGGCTTAGAAATAATTGTTTGTGAGTGTTAGGTTCTTGTGTAGAAAAATGGAATCCTTTTACCTTCTATTTGAAAACTATTAAATTCAGAATAAAACAAACGCCTCCAATGTGTATATATTTGAGAGAAAGTTAAGAAAAATAAACATGGGTGTCCATGAATATTCAAAATGGTTATTCCAGACACTCAACTTTAAAAATACATAAGCATTTGGGAGCTTAAGGTTCTACTGACTGTTAACCAAGAATATTCGTAATTTTCCCTTCCAAAGAGGTTACAACAACACTTTAAAGTTTCAAGAATGACTCAGTGCTCTACCCCATAACGTTTGCTAAGAACTGTGGGAGCAAAGAACGACCCCAGGTGGATTACACAAAGATCGTTTGAAAGGTCACAGTGGAGCCAAGGGTGTGTTACTATCTCTGAGGCTTAAACAGTCTTCGTTTGGAGCAGGAGGTTATGGAAGTGATGGTTGCCCCTTTGGGGGGGACCTAACTGGCATGTTCAGAGATGGGGAGAGTGCACCAGGAGTCAAGGAGTCAAGCTGGCCCTTCCCAAGGGTCTTTTTTTAAAGGAATTAAAAAAAAAATTGTTGATTGATTTTGAGAGAGAGAGAGAGAGAAACATCGAGTAGTTGTTTCACTTATTTATGCATTCGCTGGCTGATTCCTGTATGTGCCCTGACAGGATTGAACCCACAACCCTGATGCAGTGGGATGATGCTCCTACTACCAACTCAGGCACCTGGCCAGGGCCCTCAAGGGTCTTGATGACTGTTGTCACCCACCCATGGAAAGGTGCTTGGTTGACTCTGTAGACCAGGAAATGGGGACACTAGAATGTCCCCATTGGCTATCAGCTCTTTGCCAGGACCACAGCTTAAAATAACCAGTCCCGTTTTCTTCTGTGGCTCAGCTCAGTCCCACCAGGGCCTCCCTCGGCACAGTCAAGGTGAAACCCTGAGCCAGCACCGATTCACACATGCCCAGCCGCTCAGAGTCTCTCTCTCCTCCCTCTTATCAAACAGGGCTGCACCCCAACGCTCCCTGCAACTGACCGGACCCTTCATAGAGAATGGGCATGCATCCCCAATTGGAATTTTTAGTGTGTAAAGTGCACTGTGTAATAATAAACTGTAATATGCACATTATAAAACATGCCTAAAACAGAGAAAACAGAGAAGTAAACATCTCTAAATATTGTCTGACACGCCCCTGTGCCGTCACCACACTTTAAACCACGCAGCCCCTAAAATCTCAGACCAGAGATGGGGGTCTACTCCTGGACTAGGGTGCTCCGGGTGCCTCAGCTGCACGCCAGTCTCCCCCAGATCACAAGTACTTGGGGGAGGGGGGTGCTTCTGGGATTTGGCCTTGGGCTGTTCGCCAACTAGCGAGCAGCCAGTGGGATGGAAGGAAATGCAAGGTGCCTGGGTCTGGGAGTGGGCTAAGACTCGGAAGCAAGCGAGGTGCTGTGCCTGCGTGAGAGATGACAGCAGCCTTGTCTTGGTCAGACACGGTGACCATGGCTAGTGTGAATGGGTGTGACTCTAAGTGTGAAATACACACTGGATTTCCAAGACTTAGGGCAAAAAAGGAGAAAGTATCAGGTTTCATGAATTTTTTAATACTGCTTACATGTTAAGTGGTAATATTTTTGCCACACTAGATTCAATAAAATACATTACTAGAATTAATTTTCACTGCTTCTTTTTACTGTTTCAATATGGCTACCAAAAACTTTAAATTACATGGATGGCCCGCACCATAACCCCACTGGCCAACACAGATCTAAGTGACAGTGTTACATTTAAAGTGCAGAACTGGGTATCACTGACAACACGGAATTCTCTTCTTCTCAAACTTGAAGACTACGAGACTGGGGAAAGAACGCCGCGCCACCACACCCAGGTGCCGTGCTGCTAGGCCGAGGGGGTGCTGGCAGTGGTGAGGCCAAGTCGTGCACACAGAACTGAAGAGGGAAGCAACCCTGTGGTTTCGCCATGCTGCTCATGCATTTAAAACACACAGCTTCCAGTCAACGGTGCCGAGAGCTGGATCTCGTTCCCAGTGGCACTTCCTGTAAAGGCGGGGAGTGCAGGCCTCGTTCGCTGAGTGTCTGCGGAAGGGGCTACAGTCCTGGGGAGCAGGGGCACTGCTCTGCCTCTCTGCAGATTTTCAAAGGTTGATCTAGACTGTCTTTGAAGTGCAGGTAACAGAAGCTATAAGAGCAGTGCTGTAAACCCAGTTTTATTTGGCAAAATTAACAGAGATGTTTTGTGCTTCCACAGACCTTTTGGTTACTGTTGGATTCTTTTAAAAAAACCGAGTTAGAATTTACATGATTGAATTCACTCTTGTAAAGTGTACAGTTCAGTGGTTTTTGGCACGTTCACAGCTGTGCGACTCCCACCACCGTCTGGGCACAGAAGGGCGTCATCACCTCCAGAAGAGACCTGGTACCTGTGAGCAGTCACTTCCCAATCCACAGTCCCAGCCCCTGACAAGAACTGGCCTACTCTCTGTGTCTGCGGATGTGCCTGTTCTGGACATTCCCTGTAAGTGGGACCACCAGTGAACGATCCTTTGTGACCGGCTTCTTCTCCTAGCGTAGTGTTTACAAGGTTCACTCACATTATAGCATTATGATGCATCATGGATCCCCACTCCTTCTCATGGCTGAATACTATTCCATCGTGTGGGAAATCTGTTCACCCATCAATAGCTGATGGACATGTGGGTTGCTTCCATGTTTTGGCTGTTACGAATAATGTCTCTACGAACACTTGTGTACAAGTTTTTATGTGGACATACGGTTTCAACCTTCTTGGTTATATACCTGGAAATGGAATTCCTAGGTCTGATCACTGTGTTAAATGCCTACTGCTAAAATATCGTATCCACTAATTTGCACACCAGTTACTGCTTCACAAAGATTAGGGCAGCCACTGCAAACTGGCTTTTTCATTTGCTTTGCAGGCGCTCCTCCTCCTTCCCGCCATCTCCTTGGTGCAGGTGGCTTTGCAATTGCTTGCACCTGCTGGGCTTCCACACGCATGTGAGTTTGTGGACTTTGCATTAGAGTCCTGACTTTAATGGTGAATTCTTCAAGGAGAAAAGAAGTCCAAATTCTCACGGAAGGAACAGTAAAAACCAACTACCAGAACTAATTTACACCTTGCTTTGCAACAAAATGCTTCTTGAGAGAAACAAAGTGGGTGGGGGTGTAGAAATCACAGACAGGAAACCCCTCAAAAACAGAATAGGAGGATCTCAACTTTAGTTCTAAAGTTTAAGATAAAATTTATTCTTAAGAAAAGCAGAGGCTAGAATCTTCACTACTTTCAGTATGGATAATGAAGAATAAACCAGAAAGATACTTAAAACAACTAACTGCTCCTCTGAGGCTCCTTTGTGCTCTTTGAGGTGGGCGGCACCTCCCACCATGTGCTCAGCTGGTCGAGCCTGAGACACAGATGTCACCTGCGACCCTGCCTCCCCCACAGCCCCTGCCATCAGCCCAGGACTGAGCTCTCGTCTAACCCACCCACTGCATTTCTTTCCACTGTCACTGCCCTAGTTTGGGCCACCATAATCTCCCGAATAGACAGTGGCACCATGTTGCTTCCTGTTTTACCTCTCCCAACTCCAGTCTTGATTAATTTCTTTCGGTTCCTGGTATTCACCATGTTCTGCACTTCCAGGTCATCAAACACATGCCCTTCGATGCCTGGAAGCCTTCACAGAACAAGTCACAGAACAAGTCACAGAACCAGGGGAGAACCTTAAGAATTTTTCAGTTTAGTCTAATGCTCTTTCCATCTTTGTATCTATCTTTGCTAGCTTTCTTTACATTAATGTTTAATGCCTAGAATACGCCCTAATTCAGTATCATCCAAACTAATAAGCCAGTGGAAATACAATTTTTGGATTTACAGAGAAATGTAAGTAAGTGAGGGCCGTAGTCCTCGGTTGCATGTGAAGAGCCCCCAAGAGGCTAGAACCATCTCCAAGGAAAAGAGAAACCCAATAATACACGTGCAATGAAAAGAAGGGTATTTTAGACGGCACTGACATAAAACCCTAGAAGTCAAAGTTGGACATTGGAATTTAGACTCTTTATTCCTCATGACAAACTCTCCTAATTCTACTGGCTCAGTTGCAGGAAACAAAATTTCAAAGGATATTACTAGTAATTGGAAGGTGACTAAGAAAACAGGAATTGGAAAAAAGAGTTTAATTTGTGCACCCAATATTCTTAGTACCCTACCAGCAACTGCAAATGAACTCAAGTGATTTAAAGAAACAAAACATCCTTCATTTTTCAAGCCCATGCAAAAGAATTTTCCATCCAAAACAAGTGAGGCACAGCTACGTGAATTTCAGTGGTGATGTGACAAAAGCATTCTAGCCCTCAGCACATGTGGGCCACTCGTGGGGAAAGTGAACTCTGAAGTTCAATCTCTAGCTCCCTGTGCCCACGTTTTCTAAGGCAGCGATTCTCAGCGACCCGAAACTCAGGCCACTCGGCCTGCCGCTTTCGACAACCATCCCCACAAAGCAAACAGGGCCGTTACACTGACTGATGGGTGAAACGACACCCATACTTCTGTGCACTTCCCAGAACGGGGTTTGGAACCGCCTGCGCCCGTGAAGCTGAGGGCTCACACTGCCCGGGAAAGGCTGACCGCCCGTGGGGGCGGTGGGAGCACAGCAGCCCGCCCGGGTTCTCGCTCACTGTTGATGAGACTGGAAAACGGCACACTGCTCATCGCCATTGAAAATGCATTTAACCTGTAACTGTTGACATTTGCACAAAAGCCAGGGGCCCACACCCTTACTGTAAATCTCGATATCGAGTAAAGGCCTTCAGTTAGGCTTAGCCATGTGACCCCCATTTCAGATAGTAATCAGTTCTGACCATTCATTAGTAACGTTCAATTATGTTGCTAAAAACAGTTTTCCTCTTTTCCGAGGCTAGGCCGGAGCAGAATTCAATGGCTACGGGTTACATGGCATTAGTCTGGCTGTAGCTAGAGGATGAGGGAAATAAAGACGCCCATCTCCATCAGACCAGTCAAGTTTGGAAAGAATGTTCTAAGCCAATTAGCTAGGCAGATGTAGGGAAGAAAAAATGATATTCATACCTCCTCTTCCAGAACATCACAAGCCAGGTGGATGCGGGACACGTCTACTTGGTGGGGCTCTGATTTTAACTTCTTGGATCGTAAACTCCACAGTTTTATACAGGAGTTATCAAAGCCAGCAGCCAGCAGCTTGCTGTCTGGGGAGATCTCTGCAGTGTTCAACAGCTGCTCCGTGTTATAGAAGGCATAGAAACAGATGGTGGTGAGGGAGGGAGGGCCATCCTTGACGCGCTTGATGCTCTCCTGCAAGACCTCCAGGGCAGCCTCGTTCTGCAGAATCGGGGCGGGCATGTCAGCGGGCTCTAAGCCGTTGCCCTCACCTCGGGAGGAGCTGCTGCCGGCGTAGAGTTGGTAAGCTGTTCTCTTGGCAGGCTGCACGTCCAGATGGATGTGCAAGGTGAGGACTCTGCACAGGGCGGTGTTGTTGTCACTTTGGAGGTAGCGGATAAGGTAGTTGTAGCTGTCTTCTTGGAGACGGACCACGTACTTATGATCTAGGAATGCTCGAAGCTTGAAGTTGGACAGGATGTCTTGGATGGTTTGAGTGGTCTGGAGCTGCTCAATGACGTCCTTCTGGCTGGCGTTCTGCAGGAACATTCCATGGAAGCGACTGTAAAAGCTTTCCACTGTGCTCTTCGGGCTGTTCTGGACCAGGTTGAGGTGGAGGTAGACAAAGAGAGGGTAGAGGAGAGGCATCACTTCGTGGCTATGCTGGGAATCAGAATCTATAATGAAAAAAAAGCCAGGGCTTTATAATCGGTATAGTCTCAAAGAACAATGTGGCCCTCCTGGGAAGCCCACCACTACACAGCGCTTTCTTGTCAGGGTCCTCCTTTCTGAGGCTAATGGCCGAATGAAAGCCCAACAGAACGTTCTGGAAACACAGAAGTCTGAAGGGGGAACAGCATGGGCTCTGAAGCCCAGCAAACTTGGTGGTGACATTGGCCACGAATCAGGGATGTGATGCTCAGAGAGGTTAAGTGACTTGCCTAAGTTTTCACAACAATTCAGTAGCTTCTACTCAGATCTTCAAGGGTTAGTATTCTTCCCCTTAGTGTTTCTCACTTCAGACCTCTGAAGGCCTGCAGACATATTCTTGGGAGACTGAGTTCTTCACAGACAACTTTTTCACTTGATAATTTAAAAACCAATGAACCACAAGTAGATTCAGAACTACCTGGATGGCCATTTCACAAGTAAGTATTGACATAAGATTTTAGTGCTCTACTTTGTTTTGTGATTACCTTTGGCACCCATCACCGACTGCAACATCAGATATCAAAGCACTTATTTCAGTGGGTTCATCACCATGTCCGGCTACCCAGGCTGGCATGTCCTAACGCTGAGACCACAATGTTCCTTCACAATTGCCCCATATCTGGAAGTGTCCTCCTTTTGATTTTGGTGGTTAAAAGTAGAACTTCTCTCTCACAGTGATCAGTTACAAACCAGACATTTTCCTGCCAGTAAGCCTGAACTATCTGGCCCATGAAACCATGTGACAAAGCATGTTCAAAAAAGTGTACAGCTTCCATTGTCATGGGCCACTGGGAAAAGCACACAGGTGTATGTGACACCTAAACAAGTGGCGGAGAGCAGGGCCACCACAGGGCACAGCCACCAGTACCATCCCTACGCCCACTGGGGGCAGCAAGTGAGTTCTGGCAAAGTCCATCCATCACACTCCCTCCCTGTAAACTTGAACTTGACTGCCTTTGTGGTTTTGCTTATGCTATATTTGTAAGAGTTTAGATTATACAAAGATAAACATAGTAAACATTAAAGTTTGTATATCTAATGTTTGTACCTATTTAAGTAAATTAATAAAAGAGGCTTTGTCAACACTTAGCACTCCTGCTAGTATTTTTTTTTCATGAAAAGACATCCATACATTGCTGAAGATTTAGGGACACTGCGTTAGGGAATCTTGCCTCCCTCATTTGATGATAAATGATACCAGCCTGCTGTCTTTGCCAAACACCCTATTTCATTTCACCACAGGTGAATTGTAGAAGGTATGCATTCTAGAATAAAGGTGTCCCTACTTAAATACACATTGAGAAGGTGAACTTTAAGAGTGACTCAATTGAACTGCAAGTTAAGACTGTCACCTGGCCACTTTGGGCTCCCGATGTGTCTGAATCAACAAGCAGAGGAGGGGTTGCTGTGCTGGCTGGGTGACTGCTGCTGACCACCATGGGGGAGCTGGACGGCTGTTCCATAGAACAGGCGAGGAGGGGTAAGTCTGGGGCACAGGAGATGCCTAGGGTATTTCTTAGTGTTAACGTGCCCTGTGGGTCAGGTCAGTGGAAACTACAACCACCCAATCCAGGCAGGACTAGTAATGGCCCAGAACCTTCTGGAAGGAGGGCTGGGTCACCCGACCAGGTAAAGAACCAGGACCAGCTGAGGTGCTTCCTGAAGGCAAAGGGAATACAGAAAGGATGGTGGAAGGTAGTTACAAATACCAGCTGGACCACGTGACCAGTGATCGATGCGGAGACTGTAACGGTCATGGCTGTGCCTCCTTATCTTGTTATGTATGTACTTTTGTGTATATCCAAATAGCTCCCCCCCCCCCCCTTATCATGTAACAGAAGTTAAATTGCCTTTATATTGTAGTATTTCAGTATTGTTAACTTCACATGCAATGCTTAAGGGGGTATCAGGAGAAGAGTAAGCACCACCCAAGGACTTGGCTGCCTCTTCTGGGGAAGGGAGGAGTGTGCTTCCAGGCGTGCTCAGGAGGGCCATATGACATTAGGCGACATCACAGCCTTGTTCGTTGTCTTCACTTTAAGACTAAGTGTGGTTGGGGAGATGGGCACGGGTGCCAAGCTGACGGTGGTGGCCTCGTGATGGTTAATTTTATGTGTTAGCTTGGCTGGGCCACTGTGCCCAGATCCTTGGTCACACATTATTCTAGATGTTTCTGTGAAGAAGTTTTTTAGATGAGATTAACATTTAAATCAGCAGTCTTAGAGTAAAGCAGATTGCCTTCCTTGTACTGTGAATGGGACCCTTCCAATCAGTTGGAGGCTTTGGCAGAGCAAAGGCTGACCTCCCAGGAAAAAGAGGGTCCGGCCACCCCCACGGGCTCCCTTGCCCCTGGCTCTTGGATTTGAACTTTCACTCCTCCTTGGGCCTCTGGCCTGCTGGTCTGTACCTGCTAAACTGAATAATGCCCCGAGCCACTTCCCTGAAATAAATCTATTTCTCTGGAGAACACTGTCTAATACAGATTTTGATATTTCTTTAATCACTGTAGTTTTTTGAAGACCTCCGAAAAATTTCTTTCCTAAATACTAACTAAAAAATAAAGACTCCATGCTTACCGATTAGACTTCCTACATATTCTATTGGGTTGAAAGACTGTTTTCAACCCAAAATAAAATCTTACTTTAGGCTTATTTTCCAAATGAGAGACATTTAATTTGGTGAATGGAATGGTCAAGCCAGCTTTTCCGACCTGCCAGACTGCTCAGGACTCAGCTGTCCGGACTCCGATAGCTTGCGGCATCACGGAAACTCTCTCCCACCTTGCTCAGTTTGGTGCCAGCCACAATGGCAGGTGGTTACCCTGACCCTCCACACCTGGGAACCCTGGCACCTCACCCTTTACCTGACCCATGGTCCTGACTCACATCCTGAAACCCTGAGGCAACAGTCCAGAAGAACAAGAGACTAACCCCTCCTGTATTCCTCACCCCCAAACAAGCTTTTCCTTTAAAAAACCCATTCTTGTCTCCCTGCAGTCAGGCTCAACCAGCCAATGAAGGCAGTTGGATGGAGTCATCTGGCTCCTCCCATCTGTATTTCTTGAGTATTTCTTGTACTGAAGTTTAGGAAAAACACCTAGCCATCAAGAGATAGGGAAGAACTGCTCTAAAACTTACTGAAATTCACTGCTGTTTCAGCTTGTAGTTTCAAAACTGCTTAATTTTCTCTCTTGTGTGAAGAGAACAGCATATTAGGTATAAAATAAACTTTAATCAGCATATTCTATATGTGGAAGAAAGTGAAACTCACATTGAGTCTTAACTCTTATTTTGACTCTTGCTTCGGGTATGTATTTTTTCTAATTACAAAATGACAATCCTCTGGAAAGTGTGCTCTTTCTTCCATGCACCCATCCATGCGGACACTGAATTAGGTCATGAATGTCTACGTGTGTGGTGCTCTACTCTGCTGGTGGCAAACAGGAGAACAATGGAGTTTTCCAGAGTGTGCAGAAGTTCGTAGTGAAAAGGACAGCAAGTTAAACAAAAATGGAGCTTGCCAGGCCTCATTCTCCTTCACTTCTCTAGGGTTGGACCTCACTGACCACAGCATCCTTGACCTTTGGTCTAATACCTACCCCACCCCCTGGCTTGACCTTTCACCTTCCCTGCCTCCACCTCTCCACTTCTGGGCTCCTTTTCACTCTAGAAAATGACAACTGAGTGTGCACACACCTCCTAGGAGCCAGGGTCTCACTTCTTCCATCCCATGTACTTCCGCCCCCCTTTCTCCTTCACTGCCGAGCCTCGGGGAGTCCACCGTGGTTCATTTAAATATGAACTCAAGGCCCTGCTTCCATTTCCACAACACTGTGGGGGTCTGGTCCTCGTGGACTTCACTGCTCACTCAAGTTCTGCAGTGGAACTGAGGCTGGCTTCTGAGTAACCAATCTCAGAAACCCTTCCACCAACCGCTTTCAGGCTAACAGCCATGCCCGGGGGTGTCCCCCGCATGCAGGGTGAGGTTCGGACCCCAATGTGTCTGACTTCATCTCCAATCCGAAAGGCCCTTTCTCAGCAAAGCCGAATCCTTCACTGTCCCTGCATGGAGAATGCCACCTCTGCCATCTGGCCCTTGTGCTCATGTCTCCCCATGTGCCCCGGGTCCTCTTACTCCCCCTCTTCCACAGCTCACAGAAGCCCACCCCGTCCCCCAAGTGCCAGCTCAAATCTCCCCTCCTGCTCAGGAAGGCCTTCTCTGACTTCTTCCATGTAAATCAGCCCCTCCTTTCACTCCAGTGCGACTCCTCTATGCACACTGGTCTGCAAAAGCACTTCTATGTTCAAATTTAAATTTGATTCAGAATGTTTACTCTTAGACTTCTTATGTTAGGCTTAGCTTCCAATTTAGATGAGTGACTACATGTTATGCTTTATCTTGGTGCTCAGGAAATACTTGTTCATTTGATTTGGTTGACTGCTCTTCAGAGACCTGAAGGTAGGGAAAAATGTTCCAGGAAAAGCAGTCTGTAAGGAAAAACATATATATATTCACCCCTTCCAAATGCTCTGTGACCAATGGATTAAAAAATTAAATTATCGAGACTAGAACAGACAACTTTCTCAGTTTTTAAAGAAGACATGAAATTGCGGAGAAAAAGGGTGACATTATAATATATTGAAATGTAAAGTTCTGGGCAAGGGAAGAAACTAAGAAATAAGAACAAAGAAGGGGCCACATGTTAGGGAAAACACCGCACCATCAAATCCCTTTAAGTGTAAGAGCTCTGGCGAACATTTAAGAAAATCAAGAGCCCAGAAGAGGTAAATATGAACAGAAAACTTTGCGTTTGGATAAATCATATTAGTGATCAACATACTTTATTGCAATATCCAGCCTGGCATGTAGCCAGTGCAAACACACACAGAGGCTGGATAAAAGACAGAGAGAGGCTAACAGGGTCCAGGCCTTCAAGCCCTTCCCCTAAGCCAGCTTCCCGCCACTAGAATGGGGAGAGAAATCCATCATGGAGACGCAATAATCATTTTTTAAAAACCAAGAAAATTAGCTCTCTAAAAACTGATTTAAAAATTTAAAACTGCTTAAAGCTTTAAAAACCAATGTCAATGATTAAAAATAACTAATTATTTTCAAGTTCTTGCTTACCTCTGAATGAAATCCTTCTTATAAATTCAATTTTTCTTTTTTTATCCTTAGTGGAGATGGAAAGCAGCTGACCACTGTTCTGAGATATTTAATATTCATATGATTTGAGGATCTGAATGGAGTTTCCTTCTTTCCAGTTAAACATAATAGACTCTTCTTTATTAAACCTTTAATCTCTATCATTTTTTCATTTTTGTAACTAACAGTCTAGTCTTCACTTATGAAATTCATCACTTAACAACTGTGAGAGCGATAAGATAACCCTCTCTAGGGTTTTATTTTGTACTTTATTTCCTGTATGTTTTGGCCATTTCTCCCAACCACAGAATACAGGAAAAATCGAATCTTGCTTTTAAAAATACTGACCATTAATGAGGGTTACATAAAATTAGGACAACTCTAAGCATGTGTAAAACTGGGTACATTATTTTGGTTTACATATTGACACCTTAAATACATCTTCACCATTAAAAATGACTAATATAAGAATTATTCAAATAAGGAAATAAAAATAAAACTCAAAGTATTTCAACTATAATTTCCCACTAACGAATACATGCTAATTATTCTTAATCCTTTGAGGGCAGAGAATGTTTTGTATTTCTTACACCCCAAGTTGTTTTACATAAAGAAAGTACTCCACAACAGACTCTGCTCAGTAACTAGAATCAACACAGTGTCTCTTCCTGTGATCATCTTTCCAAGATTAAAGTTATAATCAGTCATTTCAGGACTGGATGGAATCAGCTGGTTTCCCCTTTGAAGTGCCTTCCTCATTTCCCATATGAAGCAGCAAAGGCCCCAGAGAGGCTGAATGACTCCATTAAAAAAAAAAGTGATTAATTCCAAAAGTCACACAGTGACCGGAAGAACTGATTAGAACTCCTATCGCTGATTTTGTGTGCCAGTGGTCATGACACCACCGACAGACTGATCCAAGTGGTAACTTCTAATTGTTTTGTCTTGCTGATTCATGAAGACCACTGTCTTGCACTTTTGGAAATAAGGGGAAAGGCCATTGCGACACGTACTATGTATATTATTGGTGACATCAATGTGCATTTCCAACATGCTGCATTTAAACATGCTTCTCGACATGGCTGACTGAGCTTTCACTTACTCAACACAAGCCAGCCACTGTGAAGGCCATGGATAAGGCAGTGAATAAAATGCCCGGAGCCCTAGCCCTTGCCAATTTCAACCTTGTGACTGAACTCTATCCAAAATTCCCACAGACCAAAAGTTTGCGGCAAGAACCGAGTCAAACTACCTTTGAATCTCTAGTACCTAAAGAAATACCTGGAATATAACAGGTTCTGCAGGAAATCTGCATTACTCATTTTTTTTAGCATTACTCATTCTTAATAAGAAAAGGTTCCTAGTGCTGAGTACTTACCGGTGAGGAAATTCCGCAGTCGTCCAAACTGCACTTCATATTGTTGGGGCTCTGTCTGACAAGGGGCTGCAGACACTATGTTGGTACAACCAGATTCTGTTTGGACTACGGAGGAAGAGATACACAGATGGGGATGGGAAAGAGAATTATTAACCCAATATGTGGCAGGCTCGATGAGGGTGAGGGTGTTGAGTCTGCATTGACAGCAACTGACATTTCAGGAGATTTTCAAAGTACGTTGGGCTTCTGGTTCAACATGCCATACTATGATGCACATCTATCTCCTCTCCCTCCTGATACCCAATAAAATGATAGCAGGGGGAGGAAAAGGTATAAATTCATGGAATGAATCGGTTGAACGAGAGAGGGTAGGTCCATAAATTCATGAGACTTATCTCGAAGTGACTGACCCCATGTTCCCACATTTGACAATTAATGTGCCCTTTCAATCTGAAAATCACGTCCTTTTGTTCTAAAATTTTTTCTTGACTCATTTCGTTGATTCTCTCCCATTTTCTCTTTCTGGCACTGCTACTACTCCCAGGTGAGATTTCCTGAACTGACCCTTTAATCTTCTCTCCCATATTCCTTTTGTTTTTCTGCTCTGCTTTCTGGGAGGCTTCCTCAGCTTTTCAACTCTTCTGATTTTTCAGCTTTACTATTATGTATTTAAATTTACAACTTTTTAAATTCTATGAATGTAGTTTTCTAAAATAGCATTCCCTCCTCATTTCAAGGCTACTACTAATAGGTATTTTTGACTATTCTTTCTGCTGTTTGCTTACTTCAAGTTGCTTTTCACTGTTTCTTTCCATCTGTATTTTTCACACTAAGTAGATCGGTTTCTCCCAGGCCCTGACCCTCCCTAGCTGTTGCCATGGAGCTGAAAGGCGTCACAGAGCTGATAGAACTCCGAGCACGCACTCATCAGCCTGGACTACCCAGATGAGCAATTTCCCAAAGTCAGTGTCTTTCGGTCTTTTCTCTTGGGCAGGTCACATTCACAGTCACATTTCAGTGCCTTCCTGGAGGACAGGTGCCTGGCTGCTAGCGTTCTGGGTAGAGGAATGGGGGGAAGAAGGCTGGAGTCTTGGTACGTAAATAAGTGCTTAATCTCCATTCTATGAGTTTATGCCTTCTAAAAAGAAAAACAAAATTCCCTTACCTTTTTGCAGGGGGGGGGGGGAGCACTGGGACTGAGAGAAGGCATTTTTTTTCCCTCTGTACCATTGAGTGACAGCTGCCACTGGCAGAGACTCAGGGCAAGGATGCACCCAAAGGCTTTTTCTTTCAGTGTCAGCTACCAAACCCCAGCCCCACTGCTGGGGAAAGGGCCTGTGAAAGTGCTACTAGAGAGAGGGCATTTTTAATAACAATAATCGGGATGAAAGATGAATACATTTCAGAAGATGGAATGTGAATGCAGGAATGGTAATTATGCAGCAGGACTGAGGAAGCCATGACCTACAGGGGGACACGCAGGAGAAGTCCGTGTCCTCTCCTAGAGCCCAGAGAGACAGCAAAGCAGGAGGATGTGCTGGAAGGCTGACACGGAAGAAGCATCTCCTCAGTCTCTCTCATGCTGTCCCCACCTGGGCCAATCACCAAGGCCTCTAAACATCACCCCTCTCCACTGCTATGATTATTCCCTTAACTCAGGCTGCCCTCACGTCTGGCTTCCTTGCTTCTTCTCCGGGCCTTCCCCAATCAGCAGAGCCGCTAGTGACCTCTCTGACATTCACACCAGATACCTGGGATACCGTCCTCCAACTTGTCCCCCCGGTCAACAACTAGTGATTCCTTTTGACTATTAACGGACCCCTGACTGTGTGCTAGGAACTGCGAGGCCTTTTGGGAAGCCTTCCTTGGCCTGTCAGGTTAATTCAGGTCACCCTCTTCTTTGTTCCTACAGCACCCGAGGCGTTGCCCTGCACTGGACGCTCCCCCACACCCTTCTACAATGGCGGGTTTATCTGCCTCGTTTCTGAGTGCCGAGCTAAGCTATTCAGGAGCTGGGATCACATTTTCGCTATCTCTAGAACTATTCAGCATGGCCTACAGCAGATGTTCAATAATTATCTGCTGAATGAAGACATAATTACTCAGATTACTGGATTAACAGAAAGACCTAGGACAAGACGTTATGACACATTTCCTGGTGGTTTTCCAGGCACAGGGACTCTCCTAACAAACCATTCTATCGGACTAAGACAACTGAGAAGACAGAGGTTCTGGACGTGTGTTCAACAGCACTGGCTCCAATTTCCTGCCACAACAGCACAGAGTTACTGTGCCTGGTTCTAATGTGCACAGGGCAGCGGGAGATTCTTCGTGCACGTTAAAGGCTGTGAAGGCAGGCTTAGAAGGAATTGCTCTGGCCCTGTCAACTGGCTGCCCTACTGGAAACCATAAGGCACTGATGAATTCATCCCAAGTCCATCATTTGGCCCTGTCCGTGGCAAGCGCGACCCAATGGAATCTGAAGAGATGGAAGAATGAGGTGGCTTCAGTGCTGAGGGGTACGAAGGCAGACGCCTGGCTGAGCTTCTTCCACTGTCTCAGAGGGGTCAGGAGCCACTCTTCTGAGGACAGCCTCAGGTTCCACTGATCATACTCTTTTCTACAGCCAGGGCCATGCACACTTAGAGCATGAAGGGTCTGCATCCTTGACCCTGAAAGTAGCAGGAGGCAGCGGTGGTATCTGTTGCTACCAGCATGCAGGTTGAAACCACTAAGAGGTGGTGAGAGGCACTCAGAGAAGTGGAAGCACAGAACAGAGAAGGGTCCGGTGGGAGCAGATAAGAGGAACCAGGGCTGAGCCAGGAAAGCACGGCTGGTGTAACTCTGCACATCCCCACTAAAGGCGTTCACCATCACCCTAAAAGCTCTACAGATAACTTTTTTTCTCCAAATCTCCAGCGCACAAATTCAATATAGGAAAATTATGTCCACATGAAAAGCTGGAGTCACAAAATAGCTGAGTGACAAGTATTTGTTACTGCAGATCAGCGATTTTCAACAAGTGTGCCGCAGCATGCTGGCGCGCTGCGAGAATTCGAAACCAGGCACTACCTGACTGTGCAGTCGGGGGCACTGACCTCTTTCCTGCAGATCGTCAATAAAAAACTACAACAGCCAACACAAGAGCCGTCCAGTGTGAATGAATCAAAATTATACCTTTTTTTTGTGTGTGTGTCAAATTGTCAAAGTACATTTTTTGGTGTGCTGCAGAATTTAATGAGTTCATGTGTGCCATGAGATGAAAAAGGCTGAAAATCACTGCTCCAGGTGAATTCAAGGCAAATTTTTCTAAAAAGGAATCAAATTTCCAAACAAAGAACCAAGCCCCCAAATTAGAAAAAAAATCTTAGGAACATATTTATGTTGCCAACATGTCCAACCACTGACCTCCAAGTCCTCGTTCACCAAGCAAACCTGACTCCCGGGGAGAGGCTGGGCTCCAGGACAGGGGCCCATGCAGGACGGGGACAGAGACCCTGACCCTGTCGGTCTTGTAGGGTAAGACTTTATCGGAGGAAAAAGCAGCACATAAAATCAGGTATAGATAAAGTTATTCAGCCTTCTCAGGGGGGACACATGGTGACAGGGGTTTGGAAAAGTGGCATTTGAGCATGCCTTTGAAGGACCACGGCAGCACACACCCCCCCCCCCCCCGGCTGCTGGGCAGTCTGCTCTCCCGAGCATGATCTCCAGCAGAGAGCAATGGCTCCCTGGAGCCTGACGGCAGCTCTCCTGCTCCGCTTGCCTGGGGCAGCCCCCACGCTTACCTGTCAGGTTGGCTGCCATCTCCTCAGCAGTCTGTGACAGCCGCAGTCCTTGCTTCAGGGGACCGTCCGAGTCCACGTATTGCCGGCGTTTGAGGTAGCAGGACACTGCCATCTGAATCTGCTCGGTGCGCACTCGTTTCATGGCCTTGGGGGTGGGGACCACAGAATACAGAACTGTAAGAGGCCGGGGGACCACCCAATGCACCCGGACGTCACACTCGCCTAAAACATGGAGTAGAGAAAGACCAGCCACGCGCACAGTGAAGACGCAAAACTAAGTTCCTTAACTACCGACCTGGTGCTCTCTTCCATTGTATCTATTTTCAAGGTGACAATACAGCCGAGGCCAACTACGGAAAACAGAAATATAAATAATGAACCCCAGAGATCACCCCCCCAACCCCATCTAATGCCAGGATTTCAATCAGCTCCACTGAACTTTTCACTAGAGATGCTATCAAAGAGCAAACACGACCAGTTGAGTTGCAGGGTCTTTAATGTCTCCTGCCCACTCTGTGAGACAGGTATTGATTAGTGGTGAGCCAGCCAGAAGAGCAGGCAGGAGGCAGCCCAAAATCAAAGACCTGAGAAATTCAGAAACTGGATAAAAATGTATTGAGAAACTGAGAAGTTAATAATGGGCAGGGGACGCTATTTGTCTATGTTCTCTCTCAGCAGTCCAGAAAAGGCTGCCAGCAAGCGCTAAGGGTTTGGACCGTGTGTTTCCACTTTGCTCACATTATTTACCTTTTTCATGCTTTATTTGTAACTGCAAGTACGGAAGAGCATCAGGACGGTAAGAGGGTACGTATGTGTTAGAGTGAGTCTCATGAAGCCTTTTTTATTTTTATTTTTAATCCCCACTCAAGAGTGTGTTTATCAATTTTAGAGAGAGAGGGATAGAGAGAAACACCGATGCACGAGATATCGATTGGCTGCCTCCTGTTCACACCCGGACTGAGGACCAAACCCCCAATGTTGCGGTGCAGGGTGCAGGGACGGACGTTCCCACCAACTGAGCCACCAGCCAGGGCTGTCTCCTGAATTTTTCTAAGAAAGAAAGGGGCAATGATAGGAAGCATTCAATGGGGGCAAATTACTTTGGATAATTCAAGCTAATTTGAGGGCTCCCCTGGCAAAACAGCCATTTTCTTCGACTACTACGTTATCATCAAGAGTGACTGGAACCCCTGATGTTGCCAAGGGCCTCACACAGAATACGGCGGTCCAGACAACTTAACAGGGTCACTTCTCTCCTGTAAAGACACCTTCCCCTTCCAGAGCACAGGGTGGTGTCCACTTTGGAATGTGTGAGACATTATCCATGTGCATGTGATTGTCCCCAGCAAGGGACCATTCCTGCATCAAGGGTTCCCGATTTTGGGGGGGGGGGTTGGTAGATCTGCTTTTGATAATTTTATTTGGATATGTTTAAGTTGTCAGTTTCAATTACAAGCACTGGCCTTCTTTGTGATTTCCTTCATTCTTTTTGAAGGTTTAGTCCCTCCCTCTCCAGAAATCTATTTTTTCTTTAAACTGTTTAGAGAAATATCTGTATCTAATTTTTACCCATCTGCAATTTCTTTAGTGTAGGAAGTATGGTGAGGAGCCAAACATACGTTTTACCCAGATACTGCAGTGGACAAATTGTTCCAAAATCACAAGTAATCTTTCTGACCTGATTTGTAGTGGCCCCTTTAAAATATACTCTGCAGATCTACTTTTCAATCCTCTGAAAGTCATTCACTAGAGCAAAGGTAAAATGTTAGAGAAACATAAAACGTTAGGGCATTGTAAATATGCTGTTTTAAACTATGAGTATTAAAAGATTATACTACCTATGCATTTCACTTTTGGATTACCAACGAGAGTATGAAATATCTGTTTAAAGACACAACGAAACATAATAATAAGTTTCCCAGTAATGAACCACTTTTCACTATGCCTTCCTACCACTTGGTTTAATGGTGTATTGCTCTTCCACTGTATTGATAACTTACATTATTTTTAATAAAGACTGAATTGCCAATAGAAGGATTCTGATACTTTGACAGCAGGGATCCCTGCTGTACACATTCAACTGTCTGTCAGTGAAGGCGGTTTGTAGTGTTATCCTCCGTGGTTCTCTAACCTGGCTACACAGAAGAAGCGTGTGTGTGTGTGTGTGGGGGGGAATAATCTCAGCCCCGAGATTCTGATTCAATGTTATATTTAGAGAAAAAAATTAAATGCATACAGAGACTGCGACAGTACTGCCCTCTCCCAGTTTGGCCCAAAGTCAGGATTAGTCAACCCACCAGCTTTGCTCCCTCCCACCCCACAGCTAAAGGTGCTTTAAACTAACTTCAAGAGCTCTTAGTTTCCAAACCCTTCCAAAGCAGCCTGATTCTCCTGCTTTAGCCGAGTCTAAAACGTATCCAGATTTCCTACTGCCAATCTCCTGCTGCCGTGGGGAGTTATCCTTGTATCGATGTGTTCCCTCAGTGCTCCCAGTAAGACCAGAGAGCTCACCGCTCTAACAGAAGACAGGGAAACCGCAGAGGACAGACCCTGCGATGACACCGTGTCCGCATGGCGGGTCCACATGGCGGGACCACGTGCATGCACGTCTGAGGAGAAAGACAGGAACGTCACAGAAGAGCAGGCAGGAAGGAGTGAAAATGAATGACAGTAAAACCTGGCCATATTTGGGATTGCTAGAGACTAATTTGAAATACAAATCTAGTGAATTTGCCTGAATTAGCCGCCCCAAACAACAGTCTCTCTGGACCCAACGCCATTTAGAACAGGGGTCTGGCCTGAGGGCGGGAGGCGAGCCAGCTGCTGGACAAGGGCCCTAGGACAGGAATGCTGGGGCTAGCTCTCTCACAGCCTCCCTCCGTGCAACACCAGAGACCTGCTCCAGCTGAGGACACGGGATTTGACTCCAGGGCACACACATTTCAAGTGAGATGAACGATTAGGGAGGAGAGGTCTGCAGAGGGCGCCCTGGGGCGGGTTGGAGAGGGGCCGGGCTGGGCCTGGGGAAGGCTGGGCTCTGCGGGCGCTTGCTCAGGCATTCTCAGGTGAGTAAGGACCTTTATGGGGTTGCCGGAAGGAAAACTTTCCCCAAGGACAGCTACAGGCACTGGGCCATCTGGAGACCATGCACGGAAAGGCTACTCCCCCCACCCACCCCCAAAGTTTGTCCAGACTATGGATCTCAAAGTTCACGTGAAAACTCCTGCCTCTGAGGCCCACAGGGACCACCACCGACAGCCTCTCACTTATACCTAAGGCAGCCAAAATAAGGATCCTTTGCTACTTCTAAATTAATCTCTTGCATGCGCAATTAGAAAAAGCCAGCTTTAAAATTTAGCAGAATGACTGGAAAAACAGACTTAACTGGTCTCTTGAAGCTTCAAAAGAGGATTTAGGTAAATGGATCAACCTATGATGTCCTTTAGGTATCTGGATTCTCTGAGGTTTTAAAAAAGGCTGTCCTTAGTTTAAAAGGGGAAGGTCATCTGAAACTTGACTTGATAAGGGCAGATGTAAATGGTAAATGCCTCCAGGGTGAAATTTGTACCCAACTGTTGCTTTATAAACCAAGCTCCCAGGAGACAAAAGACTTTAAAAGTCATTTGACTACTACCTTGGACATTGTGTTCACTGGAAAGGACATCAAATAAAAGACACTCTCCAACCTCACTGGAAGCGGTCTAACCACAAATGGACAGCTACCCCGTCTATGGACGTCACAAACTCTCGGCCGAGAAGCCGCCACACCAGAGGTAGGCAGTGTCCGAAGACATCACCAAGGCCAGCACACCTATGGACTGATACTGAACTCAGAATCCATTGTTTGTCTTTACCCGTCTGCTAATGATTAGCCATATGATAGTTATATACTGGTCCTCTGGGTTTTTCTATATAGTCCAACTATTTATGATTACTGAACATGTATAAGATAACTGTTAATATTCCTTTCCTGGCTTATATAAATGCAATACTGATATAGAGAGATCAGATCACTGGGGAGAAGTAGGGAGGGGCCACAGGAGGTTGCCCGAGGCGATGGTAAACAGCCTAGAATGGGATTGGCTGAGAGACTGACAGCCTCCAGAGGGCATGGAATTAAGGATGAGAAGATTTGGAATAAAAGAAGGGCTCTCAGGTTTTTCTTCATCGAGGATGCCTGGATGATCGGGCTGCAGCTGCCCGAGTTTCCCAAGGGGTGGTACTTTGAATGGGAAGGAACTCTGGGCACAGCCTAGGATCGGGCTGGCCTGGCAGGGGGTGGCAGGGTTATTCTTCTTTGGTTGTTCTAGAGGGGACAACCTCTGAGGCAGAAGCCTGCCATTCTCCCAAAATTGTGTAGCTTTTGTATCTTATGTTGTTTTAGTTTGTAAACTAACCCTATAGAAATAAGATAATTAAAACTAAAAAGGGGAACTACGGGAGAACTCAGGTGTTAAAGAGTTTAGCCTTAATTGACAGGCTTAAGTGATTAAAGCTGTAACTAAATAGTTAAAAAGTTTAACCTTAATTGATAGGCCCAAGTAACTAACGCATGTGGAAAGCTGTTATTCCAAAATTGTGAAGCTTTTAAATAAAGACTCCTTTCCTTTATCACCAAACCTTTGCCTCTGGAATTTTGCCTGGAGGGTCACAGCAGGCAGGAGCCCACCTGCTCTTCCAACCAAATACAGATAAATGAGCCAGAAGGCAAAACTCTGGTGATGAGAGTTCGCGGGACAGAAAGGATGCAGAGTCACCCCCCTCCCCCACCTGCCACTACCTCCATGAAAGCTATAAGACCTGGCTGCGTTCCACCTACCTGCCCTTCCCATTTTGGAAGAACCGAGCCTCAATCTTGACCCCCAAGGTTACAGTATGGCCCCATCCCCAATGGCCAATAAGATGACGTGGGCACTGAGACATCCTAGGAACGAGCCTTCCCACTGCTGAGACCACTCTACCTGACCAAAAGGTTGTTCACCAATGCACCCTTCAATCGATTTATGATCCAAACGGGGAACTGGACTGAAGAACAGAAAGGGTTCCGTGGAAAGTAACCTCATCATAAATTCCTAAATGAGCAGGCCATGGTGGGCTGTCATGCCCCAGGCCTGTGACTTCTTTAGAGAAAGGTTTTAAACCAGTCTGTCGTGGTTCTTGTGCGTCTAGGTTCACACACCTTCCAAACACCGGAAGTGAGACACCCCTTGCAGGGGGCATTAAACTTCCAGAGGGCACTTAGTCTGGTTAACTATCCTGTAATCCCATTCTGGCCTGGATTTCCTCTGCCTCCCTGTAATCTTCCTTCTGTCCCCTCCTAAATTTCAAATCTATAAAAGAAGCTGCAAAACTGTTATACTTCAGAGAAGCTGAGATCTTGTTCCCCTGGCATATGTTGTCAGTTTGGCTCAAAATAAACTCTTATAAAAATTCTCAAAAAAAAAAAGAAAGAAAAGAATTCTGCAGAGTAGTCAGTTCCCCTCTCCCAACTGATTCCCCAACAGTGCTACTATCCATAAGTGGACATATTAAAAAAAAAAACTCCTTAAAATAGATCTGTCTTTTGAGAGACTCAGACATGAGACAAACATTGCAATTTCAAGTTACCTGCTTAGCTTTTTAATTATACAAATATTTTAAATTTAAGTTGAGTTTGGATATAAATTATATCTTCCTTAAAAATTTCGGGACTTCTCATAATCTTCAATTTACAGAAAACATCAACTTCTAAAGGTAAACACAGATGATCACGTACATTTTCTCTTTGTATCACATTATTAGTGTTTCTGGGATTGAAAACGAGGATTCTGACACAGTCCGTGTCTCTTTCTCACGTATCAACCAACAGTTGCTAGTGTTTCACTTTTAACTTCAACAAAGTTGTTGTATAAAATCAGGACAGGGTACTCTCCTGTTTCATAGTTAACAGCCATGCAGGAAAAACCACAGCCACACTCTTAATGCTTCACTATAGAAGTGTGGGGATGTGAAGACAGGGATGATAACATGGGCCCACAGCTGAGTGACTTTCTTCCCTCATCAATGCGTCAGAACCCACCGGCTGTGTTCAAGTGTGTGTGACGTGGTTGTGGGGGGAGTGCTTGGCCAGACACCTCCAGCCCACCACCTCAAAGGCTAAGTGCCACCCAATTCCAGGAAATGCCAATAGGGCACTGCATGGACAGCACCCCGGATACCAGGTGGCAGCTCTGAGTATGCATGAGTTCCCAGTGCATCTAGCAAACTCACCACCGCCATTCTCAAATCAGCCCCCCATCTGAGTGTGCTGACAAGAAGCTACGGTTTTGTTGTTGTTTTGTTTTTGCTTGCTTTTTAAAAGTAAATGTACTTTTCAATTGTAAATTTATGCTTAAAACAGATTAAAATCATTTTGTATTTTTTGTTAAATGAGATGGCATGTAAAGTGCCTATGAGACACTCAAATACCGGTTCTCTCCTTTTTACCTGTGGCCGTCTACATAGCCAAAATAGCTATCAAAAGGTCATTCTAAGTAGAACCTAAAAATCTAAGCTTCTGCATTAATCTTCATGATAAAGTGTATTCAATTAGCTCTGTGAAAATATAAATCACAGAAGAAAACTAAATGAGCCATGCTGTTCTCAGTTTTGGTCATACCTCATATAATTTTGAAATTATGATGGCTTTTTATATTCAATCTTCGCTCAGACACAGAATGCCATGAATACATGTGTCCTGAGACATAAATGGCACGTAGATAAGGCTCAGAGTTGGGGGCTCAGGATGCAATGCAGAACCTGATGGGTTTTTGGGGGGAAGGGGGAGCGTAGGGGGAGCAGAAACACAACCAGGCAGGCAGATGCCACTAGAAGCTGATTTTCTCCAGCATCAGCTGCAACCTCTGTGATATCTCAGAAGTAAGGACGCCCTGCCAACTACTTTCTTCCCCGACGGCCTCCCACCCCAGTCATTCCAAACCTGCACTAGTCTCCTCGCCCAGACGGGTGACCCTCTTTCCAACCTCAGTGTGGCATTTACTAAGAACTGAGATTCCTCACCTCTTGCCGAATCTAACAATCACTTTTCCACACCATTCTACAGGCCTCCTTCCCTGAAACTCCCTCTCTCAGTCACTCCCCCTGCAAGCAAGTCTTCTGGCTTCCCTTCCATTCTTGGTCTGATTCTCATTCTTCACATTCCCTTCATCATTGCACTCCCCACCCAAGACGTACGTGCACAGCCTCGAGCCAGATCACCCTCCTGAGCTCACATCTAAGACATTTCTACCTGCCATCACCTACCACTAAAGCAAAAAAGTCATCACCTTAAGATTCTCTTCTCTCTCTCCCTCTCCCTTCTAAGAGGCCACCGACTCCTTCTATCCCACACACGATTCTCCATTGGAACTACTGCTGTGTCTGACAGCCCGAGTCACTTCTCAACTGGGCTGTATGCCAGTATCTTCCCACCTCTAGCCCCACCTCAAAGCCCCCTTTAGAACGCAGCCGAGTCAAAGGCAGATCTGATCTTGTTAGTCCCAAGTTTAAAATCTACCTTCCGCCCACAGT
The DNA here is from genome assembly GCA_007922815.1 of Macrotus californicus. Lineage (NCBI taxonomy): Eukaryota > Metazoa > Chordata > Mammalia > Chiroptera > Phyllostomidae > Macrotus > Macrotus californicus. The sequence goes on from VMDR010001716.1 coordinate 78,161, forward strand.
GCAGGCCAGCCACTCCTGCTGTCCTCATTCCTTAGTTGCCCAGACAGACGGAAAGTTCCAGGGGACAGGGCTGTTCTTATCGGTGAAATTCACCTCGAAAATAAAGGGAGTGTTGTCTAACCTCTGTTTGGAGCTGACAATTTACTTTAAATTAATAATTTCTCTAGATTTTTATGAACCAAAAAGCCACACATATTCGATTCCTGCCGCAACACTGTTTCATGGCACAGAAGATTATTTCTATACAAAACCTCATCAACACGAAAGAGTACGGGACAATCTATGTACAAAACAAATGTCATTTACTGTGTTTCGACTTCATAAAGAAAACTTTCGTGTTTGCTCTATTTGCAAACAACACTGTAGACAGAAAAAAACAGGATGTTCTACTCTCAGTGAATGAGGGAGAATGTCTTCCTATGCAGCAAGTGAGGGTTCAGAGATGCTTAAATGGCATTAAAGTGTGCGTGTATTTGGTGGGGAGGAGGAGCGGAAGGAAGGGGGGAGAGAGGAATGATGTTCAGTTTTTTATAGAGGAGTACTGTCCAATGTGACTTTTTGTGATGATAAGACTGTTTAAGGTCCACACTGTTCAGTTTGTAGCCAATAGCCGCAAGTTCTATTGCAACCAAGGAACTGAATTTTTAATTTAAATTAAAGTAACTGCATGTAGCCCATGGTTACTGTATTTAGCGACACAGTTTTGGAGCATGGTATTACTTTGTGAAACAATGCATCAGCACCTCGCTTACAAACGTCAGCTCACAAAGTTTTGCAAAAATGCTTCTAATTATTAAATTACCAAATCTCCAAACGCTAATACTTTGTTGGTAAAAAAAGACAAATAAACCAAAAGAGCTACCTTTTATTAACAAACACTGTAAGGTTACTAAGAATCAGATACATTTTGATATATCTTTCCAGAAGGATACTTATTAGACTGCTAAACAAAGAACTATGAATGGAAGTTCTCTGTAGTGTTCTCTGAATCTTTCCAGGACACATTCTTCAAACTTCCTTGAAGTTAAAAAACGAGATGGGGGAAAAAGGTCTGCTTCAGCAGGGAGCAGCAGTTAATTTCTGTAGAGCGTCCGATGGATGACAAGGTAGGCTCGAACCTAAGACAATTTTCCTTTTACAGTGAGGAAATTAAAAAAAAATTGTTTAACTTAAAAAAATACTTTAGGATTGTAGATCAAATAGCCAAATGTTTGCTTATAATCTTTGACTTAGTAATTTACATATATGTATTTAAAAGCATATTACATAATGCAATATGTGTATTAATTCATGAAACAATTGCTAACGATATCTTCAACATCAGTGTCTCTGAGGTCACCTGAGCCACTCTGAATCATCAAATTCCATTTTCCAGAGCACGTCACCTCTGCATCTACTAAATCGGCTATGACAGAGCATTTCTTGGATCCGTAGAGATGCTCAGTGGAAATCTCACCCCAAGCCATCAATACCCACTCAGGTGGGCATAACGTTTTTCATTCATCACTAACTACACCAACTGAGGGCATAAGTATCCCAAACTGGCATCAGCTGAGGCTGCTTTAGCACAACATGTATTTTCCAAACAGCGTCTGTTATCGGAAATAGGGAAATTGAGAGAGTGCCCTGCAACAGAAGAGACGGGAACATGGGGTGGCACAAGGGGTAATTGTCCACATTCAGGCACATACAGTAGACACGTGAAGATGGTTTTCAAGAGGGAAGGCTGCCTGGAAGGATCTAGGGTTTCTCCATGCCTTCTGTGAGTGCTCTCTAAGCTTCCACATGGATTAAAATGTCTGTTCCTGCTAAGCAGTCGTCTTCCTGTCAGGGTCACAGGCAGACACGAAGCTGCCAGGACATGTGGAAGGGCCTTCTCTGCTTTCAATCCAATCTCACACAACTTGCAGGCACTATTTTTCCAGAAAGCTAATCTGATGTCATCTGTGCTCATCTTCAAAACTGTCTCCTGCTTCCACCCCGTGGAGAATTAAAACAAACAAGTCCATCTCCATTGTTCATTTCAAGGTTACTCTGATCCACCTTTGTTGGCCTAGCTGGTGGGTACCACCCGGCCTTCTCACTTCAGGGACTTGGGCCAGGCTCCTCCATTCACTGAAGGCAGCCCCACCGTGGCCCCAACCTGGTTTAGCTGAGTGCTACTCATGCTTCGTAGCTCAGCTCGGCTGAGCCATCTCTTCCTTTCAAAAGCTTCTTCGAGCATGGCCCCCTCCACCCACTGAACCCAGGGACAAACCTCTGTCACAGCAGTCACCACACTATTATTCTCTTTCCTCCATTACCACCACCACTGCCCAACAGTTCCTGGCTGTACATCACTGGTAAGAAACGATTTTAAGTGCTTCTTCTTTACATCTCGCAACAACCCCAGGAGCTAGGTACTGTTCTTCAGACGGGAAAGGTAAGGTCCAGAGAAGTCAGACAATGCGCCCAAGGTTCCACAGTGTCCAAATAATGGAAACTCAGGCCACCAGGCCGCAGGATCTGAGCTCTTTCTTACCTCTTCGTGTTCTGCTGCTCCAAGGGTTCTACATCAGATCGGGGGCTTTTGAGGGGGACAGGATAGTGAGGGATTACCGATGCTTGTGAAGACAGTGATGAGAACAGTCACTACCCGAGAGGCTACCTGTCACTTGAAGAGAGGATGTAAACTTCTAGCACTGCCCACTGAGTAATGCTGGCTTCACAGGGGGTCCCCAGGGCTCCCTTCCAGTTCACGTGCATCGTCAACAACAAAACCCCTTCCTTTTCTCCAGAGATGTTCTCCATTGGTTTGCAAGAATAAAAATCAACCCCCTTCCTCCCCCAAAACAAAAACTTACTGAGAAGTAAAGCTTTTACCTAGTTTCGGAGTGAATGAATGAATGAAGCACATGTAATCCTCACATTTAGAGGCAGGAGCGACAAAACTATTCCAAAACACACCAATCTGATTTATTGTTGATCACAAAGAAAAATGCTCTAGGCGAGCTCACTTTTTGGTTTTCTAGTTTAACAGTGATTTTCAAAGCAGGAAGCATTTGTAATTCATAAAGAAAATCAAAGCTTGTTTGCTTCATATTTTATGCAAAAAATTTAGGCCTGTAAGGAAACTGGAAGGCATTTTGACAAAAAGGAAATTATAATAGCTACTAGTTAATATTTGCAGAGTGCTCCCTGTATGTCAGACACCTACACATACATTATTCTTATTCCTTTCTTTGGTACCCTTTAAGGGCTCCACCTAGGACCTAGGTGGGCCTACCAGTTATTAATTCCCTTTTACGGAAACTAAGGCTTACACGGGTCACAAATAGTTACAAGTTTCAAGCTCAGGTCTCTGCAGTCACCAAGCCCCATCCACTACACTAAGTTTTTCCGAGTTTAAAGGTGTGGCACAAGCTCCCCTTCCCGCTCCCATTTTCAAGCAGGACTGTCACCTAGGCTGGGGAGCTCGGTGGCGTCCGCCCCCCCCCCCGCCCCACAGCTCAGGCATAGGACACACTTGTGTCACCTAACAGAAGACAAACTCCGCCTTTGCTGTTCCTCCCAACACCTCGTTAGCGGGAGCTACAATCCCAGGATTTCCATTTGCAAGGTCAGAGTTTAGTTAATTCAAGACGAGCGCCGCATGGGATTGGCACGCTTACCTTTTGATCCTCGAATCAGACCCGCGGCGAGATCCGCGTTATAAGAGCACTTTCACAACTGATGGGAGAGTGCGTGAAGCTCTCCTGCGCTCCACTTCCGCTAAGTCTAAAATGACACCACTGTCCTGCCCATCAACTCGCTTCGGACCAACGCCTTACCTAAGGCACGTTCAAGAGCCTCGGGGGGTCGCGAGCACCGCCTCGGCGCCCAAGTCTTCCAGGGCTGTCACGACCTAAACCCCGCAGAGGCAACCATGCAGGTCGGTACCCTCCAGCAACAACTACTCTAACTCGGGGGCTCCCCTGTCACAGGCAGGGGTCGGTTTCTCCTCCATCCGCCCACCATCACCATGTGCGAAGTTTAATCGCGAGTTCGCCCGAAAGACATTTCCTTTTGCCATAAATGAAAAAGGGATCCGGACCGGTGCCCCTGCCTGGCTGCCCCGCGCCGCGGACCCCTTCCCGGCGGGCGCCCCGGAACCGCCCCGGCAAGACCCACCCGCGCAAGGACGCGGAGCCCCTCCAGGTGCAGCCGCCGAGTGCAGGCCACGCCGCCCGCGGCCGCCTGGGACTCGCAGGCCGAGGGCGGAGGCGCGGCCGCCGCGCCCGCGCACAGCGGCCCCACCCGCCCCGCCCCCACCGCCCCGCCGGCGGGAGCTGCGGGCGCGCGCCCCGCCTAGGCCTCGCCGCGCGCCGCCCGCGCGCCCTCCCTCCCGGCCCCCGCCGCCGCGCGCGCTCCGCTCGCGCCCCCTCCCCAGCCCGCCCTCCCGCGCGCCCCGCACTCACTGAACATCCCAGGCGGCTCCGGCTCCTCCCGCCGCCGCCGCCTCCGGGATCGGGCTGCTTCCGCCTCCGTCGTCTCTGCGGCAGGGTCTCGCTCCGACGGCCGGCTCAGCCGGGCCCCCGCGCCCCGCGCCCCGCCGCCCCCGCCGCGGCTCTGGGCGGCCGCTCCATGACTGACTGACACGGAGCGGGCCGCGGGCTGGGCCGCTCGGGCCTCCAACGCGCAACCGTCTCCACCAATGGGCGAGGAGCCTCGGCGCTCTGCTGGCGCTGCCTGGCGTGCGCGCCGCCCCGCCCCGCCCCGCCCCGCCGCCCCGCCCCGCCGCGCCGCCGCCGTCCGGCGGAAGGAGCGAGTGGGCCGGTCTCACGTGGTGGCGCCGCCCGGGAGCCCCGAGTTGTCCCCGCTGCGCTCCGTCCTCGCCCGCGGCCCCTATCCTGGCCTTGCTCTCAGGAGAGCGTCTCAACCTGGGAGCTGCCCTCCATCCTCACCCGCCGCCCCTACCGGCCGCGGGGCCGGAGGTGAGCCTCTTACCTAGGACCACCGACAGGTTGATCCCTACCCGGGGTCAGCCCGGAGGTGAGCACCTAACCTGAGGACGACCCTCCGCTCCCGCCGGCGGCCCCTACCTAGAGGGGACCCCGAGGTGAGCTCGTTACCTGGGGGCGACCCTCCGCTCCGGACCCCGCCCCTCCTGGGCTTCTGCGCTAGATGAGAACCCTCTGGGCTCGCTCAGAAGCATCCCCTGCGTGAGAACTGCCTGGGCTTTGGAGCCTGCCGTGTGCTGTTCGCACTCCTCCCTGGGACCGCGGGGGGGCTCCCTGCGCGGAACGTGGGGAGAGCCGGGAGGTACCTGGGGCGTCTTTGTAGCCAATTCTGCAAACACTTCGTAAGTACTTTGTAGCTGTGGCGATGGCTACAAACATACTGAACTTAGAAATTAAGTAACTAGTTGTTAGGTATCGGGCGTGTAGACGAAACAGGGAAATGACAGTGCTCGACTGTTCCTGTTCTCGGCAGTAACGTGAAGGATACGATGCTCAGTGTAAGTGTCCGTCACCCGGTTTGCTCACTCCCCGTGCACGGTAAGTTCTGTAGGTAGGTCTGCAGGATTGCAGGCCCCGTAGATTCAGAAAGTGCAAGTGATCCCAGCCGCAAGTTTTTCAGATTTGACAGTTTTAGGTTAGAATCATGGGGCTGCGATTTTGGGGGGTATTTCCGTTATTTGTTTTTTATTTACCAAGTCAGTATTTGCACATAAAAAACAAAAAAAAAAAACTATATTTCAGTATTAAGTACCATGAAAAAATTTTCTCTTTTGAAGAACTGACTTGTGTACTTTCATGAAAATGGCTTAGCCAGATGTTTCCCCCTTTTACAATGGCTTTTAGGAAACTCAGAGCTACATTTATTCACCTCGGTTATATGTTGTCAGCAGGTTCCCTCCTTTGTTCATGATTTTATTATATTCCATATTTATGCTCTTAACTATATAGCTGTATTTCACAGTCTTTTTCGAAGCAGTGTGTCTTCATAAACTTATGTACTAACAAATAAAGTTATAGTGGGAAGATGCTGTTGTAGCTGAAATAACAGTACTCCCCTTGAGAGTGGGTTTGTAATACTGTGTTTCTTTGTCATTTAGAATATTACTTTCTATAAATACTGCTTATTTAGCTCTTAGAACTACCTAATGGAGCTGTTTCGATACACAATGCATAGTATATTTTAAGAGACTTGTACAGGAACTTTTTCAACCTAAAACCACGCGGGAGTGAATCTTTTACAAGTAGTTTGAACACTTTGCCCAGCTGCATTCATGCGCACTCGCCTTGGAGGATGTGATGTTCCATCACAGCACAAATGCGTGTGCCTGCACGTGTAATCCATGTTCTGCCTGCTTTTGCCTGGATTTCTTGGGCCCTGGCAACTGATGTATGGATTTATGCCCAACAGTTCTGTTGGTGTGTTTTCATTCATTAAAGGAATAATACACACACACACACACACACACACACACACACACATCCAGGGTCTGGCAGAAGTAAGGCCTGCTTGAGTGTGGTTCATAAGGTAATAATATCGGTGTAATAGTTTATAGTTTTAATCTGAACACTTTACCTAAAATGTCATGTGGGGTGCTTGAGTGTGATATTGTTATGTGACAGAATTGCATACTTAGGCTTTTGTAATAAAAGATTTTGTAATACAAGACGGGCGTTATTTGTGCCAGACCCTGTATATTAGACAATAAGACATGTAATGTTCATTTTCTGATGCCTGTTGAGCTTGACCTTAGTATAATTTTTCCCACTGTTTCTTATTGTAGATAAGGTGTAGCGATGGCTGCTGTTTATTCTGGCATTTCCCATAAGCTTAAAAGCAAGACAACTTCCTGGGAAGATAAAGTAAAGCTAGCTCACTTTGCTTGGATTTCCCACCAGTGCATTCTTCCAAATAAAGAACAAGTGAGTGTGATGTGGAACTTACATTTTTATAACCTGATATAGTTATCATGTATGTAGATTGCCTGTTGACATTTAGTTAAAATTTTAAAAGGTCAGAAAGACGGTTGGGGAAAGAAGCACGGTTGGAAGTTAAAGTAATGTCTGAAAAAGAGTAATGTCAGGTGCTTCATTACCAAACTTTTTCTGTTGCAAACCTCAGTAAAGCCTCTCTTATAATCCAAATGAGGTATATACATCAGTGAACAAATTGGGAATTAGGTTACAGAAATGAGATTCTGAGGGTGTTGGTAGCTCCATTTGTTTGTAAATCCAGAGTGATGCTCCAAATGCACCTGCCTGTTGGGGGCTTTGTTAAACGTCATTGGAGTATGATGAGTTCAAGGTTGGGAACTAGAAAAGCTTTAGTATTTGTATTAAGCCATTCTAGAAATGGATTAGGGACCAAGAAGGACATTGCCCTCTACTAACATTTCTCAATCTTATTTGGCTAAGTGTATCTGGGTGAGCTCATGAATTGGGTTCACATAGACCGGTAAGCTAGTATTGAAGATAGCATGGAATGTGTCAAAGACGGATTATATCTGTTAAAATGATGATGAGGTACAGTATGTAGAACGCTAGCGTATCGAGTAGTTTCCAAGTGTCTAGTATTATTCCAAAGCTGGCTACACCTGAGACCCTTGACAGTCACCTGGCAAGTGCTGCACGTGATGAGACAAAAGGGGAAGTTTGGCGGCATTTAAAAAATTTTATTTTTCAATTACAGTTGACATTCACTGTTATTTTTTATATTAGTTTGAGGTGTACATCACGGTGGTTAGACAATCATATGATTTGCAAAGTGATCCCCCTGATATTTTAAGTACCCACCTGGTACCACACATAGTTATTACAATATTATTGACTGTATTTTCTATGCTGTAGTTTACATTCCCATGACTGTTCTGTAACTACCAATTCGCCAAATCCCTTCACCTTTTTCACCCAGTCCTGCAGCTCCCCAACCCCTCCCCCTCTCCTCTCTGTCAGTCATCAGTTTGTTCTCTGTATCTATGAGTCTGTTTCTTCATTTATTTATTTTTCTTGAGCTTCTGCATTTAAGTGAAATCATATGGTATTTGTCTGACTTATTTCACTCAGCATAATACCATCTAGGTCCATCCGTGCTGTTGCAAAGGGTAAGATTTCCTTCTTTTTTTTTGGTCATGGCAGGTACTTTGACCAAGGTCTCCACTCCCCTTGTCCTGAGAGGTTTTCTTTTTTTAGCATCTGTCACCATTCATACTGTGATTGAATTGGGGGCCTCACCACCTTTCCTTGTGTTGTGAATAAGGAAACATGTCACAATAATGGAAATTATACACGCCAAACACTCCTTTGCATAAAGCACTTGTGCATTATTATACAGAAGACTTTCTGTCTTCTAGATGAGGCCAGTAGATTTTGAGGTTAAGCTACAGGTCACATGGGACTTCTGTCTTTTAACTGCATTTTTGCTTCATTTGTTGTCATTCTCAGCAATTGTTGTGTTTCTAACCTTTGAAATTTAGTATAACTATATAAGAAGTTAGAAGAAACCGTCAGAGTTTCACTTGAAGCTTTTGATTGGCCTAAGATGAAGACAACATTGTTTTTATTCTGTTTCTATTCTTTAATAATGAACAGTTTAAGATAACAAAACATTTATCAATATAATATTACCAAAGGTGAGTTTTAGAGGAGACTCTTCTCCTTGGCAGTTGGATTTGCTTGTGCAGACAATGTCTCTAAATATCCAGTGTTTTTATTTATTGGTAAATAAATTCATTTATTTTCAGAGTATATTTCTTCCAAATTTAGGTGTTACTTGATTGGGCAAGACAGTCATTAGTTGCATTTTATAAGAAAAAACTTGAACTGAAGGAAGACATTGTTGAAAGGCTGTGGATCTATATAGATAACATTCTGCATAGCAAAAAATTACAGAATCTCCTCAAGAATGGAAAGACAATTAGCCTTCAGGTTTCCCTGATCAAGGTAATAGTTGCTCGTGTTGTCCTGTCTGTGTTGCATGCATCTCTGCTGACTTCTGCCAGTGCTGGAATTTGTTTGAGGGTTAATTACATGAAGAGGGAGTAAATATCAAGGCGGGAAGCAGGAAGTAATGTTAGAATCATAGTAATGACGGGTATTCTTTGAATGAGTGTTGTCCACTCTACATTGTGCTAGGTACTTTGTTACTTAGTATTCAGGAAGAGCTTAGAACTTTTTCATGAAGTGCTTGTTGATTACCTTTTCAATATAAAAAGATAGACAGCAGGTGATGCTACTTTGTGTAATATTTCCCCCTCGAGCATTCTGTTGGCCTGAAGGGAGATCCAAGGCCAAAATCTAGATAGGAATTTCCTCAGATTCTTGACTCCAAGTGATTTCAAAGCCTCAGATCACAATTACAAACTTCACCGTCAAAATTGAGAATTTGGAAACACCCTGAGAATAGCTGATAGGCGCCAATGAAAAGCGCTAGTAATGAGCCCTGAGCCTCGCAGAAGTTAAGTAACTGGCTGCAAGCCACCCCGCTGGTGAGTGGCGCAGTGAGTGGCGCAGACCGCCTGGTCGCATCTCCGCTGTCACTCTGCCTCGCCCACGTGTGTGCAGGAAGAAAGAGAAAACCAGGAAACGCTGGGAATAGAAGAATTAAATGGTTGAGCTGCCTGATGGCTCATAGGCTTTAGTGGTGCTTGAAATTATGCTCTAAATTGTATGTCACTGCCTAGCATAATGGACTGGTGACCGCTGGACTGGTTCTTCTGCATGGTCTTCATCTGTCCGTGTTTTAGCAAAGTCATTTTATAATTTATGTGTGCTTTCTGTAATTATATAAAACACTAATTCTGTAGTGCACGCATTCACTGGATACGTAAACTGCACTGTGGGTATACATGTGGGCGAAGTGTGATGGATGAGTGTGCGATTGGAAATATTTCGAGACCCCTGGGGCAGTGCATTGGCCTTTCTGTTTCAGCTTTTCCAGAGCCAGCAGTTACTCGGATGGAGGTAATCACGCCTGTCACTGGGCGATTGATAACTGAGCACCTAGGGTAAATCTGATTCCCAGATGCCATAAGGCTGGGAGCGAGTCACTTAGCATATGAGTGAATTTTGGAATCTGCCCGGCCCTCCTAATTTCTGTTGTTTGCGGATTTCAGAATTTTGGAAGCGTACACTTGGGGTTTGCTGCATAATACCTAGTAACTGAAGACATCTGCTTTCCTCTTTTAAGAGTGCCTTTTGCTTTGGCTTTTAAAACAGAAACAGTATAACTAGTTACAAAACTGTAATTTGGACGATAGGATCACAACGAAAGGCCACCCACTGTCCATCAACCTGTAATAGCTAAGCTGAGTTGCAGGTTTAGGGTCTTTGGAGTTTAAGCCCTCATAAAACCCAGCTCTTTACAAAGGGACGGCTCTGCGCCCTGTTCTGAATTTGTTTTGGTAGAAGGATGTGTGGAGGAATTAAAACAGGTTCAAGTTCATGTACCTGTGATAATCTGGCCTTCCTCTTTCGTCAAGATGAGGGAAAGGGGTGAGTTGATTGCTTCTGTTGTGCTTTCTGGGCGTGTGTGAGGGTTTAGGGTAGTAACGCGTTTTCTTTCTTTCTCAATGTTCAGATCATAAATGAGAGAATAGCTGAGTTCTCGCTCTCGGGATCCCAGACAAACATCTGTGCTGTGCTCAGCTGCTGCCAGGGCATCCTGTCGACGCCCGTCCTTGCAGTCATCTGCACGGCCAGACAGGAGCTGCTAGTGGCCTTGCTGAGCCAGCTGTGCTGGTCGGCCTGCAGGCAGCCCGCAGCAGCTGTGGTGGCCCAGTTATTCGAGGTCATTCATCTGGCCCTTGGCCATTACCTCTTGATCCAGCAGCAGCAGGTGAACCCAAGGCGTGCCTTTGGAGAGGTGACCGGGCATCTGCTCCAGCCCTGCCTGGTCCTGAGGCACCTACTCTCGGGGGGCACGTGGACACAGGCTGGCCAGGGCCAGCTGCGGCAGGCACTGAGCCGGGACCTTCGGAGTCAGATTGAGGCCATGCTTCAAGGTGGCGCTTTTCAGCTCGAGCTGCTCTCATCCTACAAGGAGGAGCTCTTGGACCAGCAGCAGGGGGATGCGAAGATGGGGGCCATGAAGAATCTCCTAGCCCCCATGGACACTGTGATTGCCAGGCTGGTTGATGCTAGCTACTGTGAACCGTCCCTTCATGCTGCGGTTGTGGCCAGCTCGGTGGCCTTGCTGTACAAGCTCTTCCTAGACTCTTACTTCAAGGAGGGGAATCAGCTTCTCTGCTTCCAGGTGCTTCCCAGGCTGTTCGGCTGCTTGAGGATTTCACACCTGCAGGGGGAGCAGCTGCAAGCCCTGTCCCTGTCGGATTGGACCACAGAACTCCTGGTCGTAGAGCAGCTGCTGAGCTCTGTGGCGAGCAACAACATCTACAACATTGCAGCAGATAAGATCCGGCACGGAGAGGCCCAGTTTCGCTTCTACCGCCGCGTGGCCGAGCTGCTAATAAACCATTCACAGGCGTCCGTGCCGGCCTGGTTCCGCTGCCTCCGGGTACTGATGTCTCTGAATCATTTGATCCTGGAGCCAGACCTGGACGACTTGCTGGCTTCGGCGTGGATCGATGCAGACATAACAGAGTTTCGAACCAAAAAGGCCCAGGAGGCCCTTATTCACACTCTCTTCCAGACGTACGTCAAGCTCCGACAAGTGCCACGGTTGTTTGAGGAGATCTTGGGGGTGGTGTGTCGTCCAGCTGCTGAGGCGCTGAGGCAGCCGATGCTGGCCGCTGGCCCCTCCTCGGTGCTCTGTGAGTGCTTCCTGGAGTTGCCTCCGAGTCAGGTCTTGGACACGTGGTCCCTGGTGCTGGAGAAGTTCCAGTCCTTGGTCCTGCCTTATTTGCGGGATGATGCCGACATGGCCTTGAAGTCGCTGTCCCTGAGCTCCCTGCTGCACTGTATCATGTTCAACATGAGGAGCCTGGACAGCAATACCCCTCTGCCCATCATCAGACGGGTGCAGGGCACAATGGAGAGGATGCTGCGAGGCCTTGTGAAGCCCCTGCTGGACCTCCTCCTGGATCCCCCGGGCCCAGAGCAGGAGCTGTGGCTGCAGAAGGTCAGTGACTCTGCGCTGCTGCTCTCCCACACCTGGGTGCAGGTTGACACCATGCTCAGTTTGAACTGTAGCCAGTATCACGCTGCGTCTGAGGCCCCTACAGGTGTTACTCTGGAGGTCTCGAACCTCCCTCTGTTGCTCCAAGGTGTAGAAACACACCATTGGAAGAAGATAGAAAAGATCACAGCTCAGTTTGACTCTCTTGGCAGGTATTGCTTAGAACAGCTCTACTTGCAAAAAATGAAAAGGACTTTGATGCAAACTAGTTTCCAGTGTGAAGAAGCCCTGCATACTTTGAGGGATGATGCCACCTACGTCCTTGCTTCTGGCAGAGAAAGCTTGACTGAGGGGACAGCAGCTTCCTGGGATGGCCAGGTGGGGACAGTGAGTGCATTCACATACCCTGTAGCTCACTGGCACTTGATTGTGTCGAATCTCACAATCTTAACTCCCCATCTTTGTCCAGATGATGTGAGCTACCTGGCCAATGTCCTCCTGAAGACTTTGCCAATGAGCAAAGTCCAGGAAGGCTCAGCAGATGAAGAGCCAAACATCACACTTGAAAAAATATCCGAGGCCCTGTTTCACAGCCCCCTCTTTCCAGAAATGCAGTCCCTTTACTCTGCCTTCTTGGTGCGCCTCACTGGGAGGTGTGCCAGCATTCTGTGTTCTGGCGTCTGGAGCGACCTGAGGCTTCTCAGTCAGCAGCTACCCTGGCTTTTTGGAAAGGACCCCACAGATGTGGCTCATTGGGAAACCAGATATGCCAAAGTCAGACCTGAAGGTACAGAATCAAGAGGAGAAATTGCCCAAAACTTACTATCCTTGGCCAAGAGTGACTTCCCCATTCAGCTGGAGGAAGAGCAGTTAGAGAGCATCCTGCGGCTTTTGGAAGTCATGTCTGCTCTGCAGCTGGACAGCCTCTCAGCGCCCTGTCACGTGCACTGCTTCCTTCTGTTGCTGTCCACAGCCATGGCCAGGCTGTGGAGCTCTTGCTCCTCCTCACAGACCCTCAAGTTTCTGGTGACTTGCTACCGGCTTCTTGGTTACCTGCAAAGAGGGAAAAGTGCCCGTTCAGTGCTCAAGGTCATGTACGTCAGTGATATTTTTGAAATTGTGCTGACCTCATTGTTCAAAACCAGTAGTGGATTTCTGATTGACAGGGATGACCCCTCTTGGCTGGAATTCCTCCAAGTGGTAGGGACATTCTTAGAACAGCTCCTGCAGATGCTTGTCCAGATGAAGCTCAGCTTGGTGCTCAATTTTGGGAAAATCATCGCATTCCTCTCCAGGTGCAAAGTGTCCACTGAAGCAACTTCAGGCAAACAGATGAAAAATCAGAATCCTCTGGGCCGGCAGCTCCTTCTGGTGTCTCTGACCACCTTATGCCAAGTCCTGGGGCCCTTTGTCCGAGAGCGGAGGCAGCAGCCCGAGGCCCCGGAAGCGCTGCCGGGGCTGTTGCAGCAGGCAGCACTCCAGCTGGGCGCCCTGCTGCAGCTCTGCGCACCTCGTGAGACCCGGGGCCTGCACTCCGCCTTCCTGTCCTCGGTCTGCACGCTCTTGGAAGTGGACGTGGGCCAGCGCTCCAGGCCCAGCGGGACGGAGATTTCACAAGTGACGCACGCAACGGTGCTCTTCGGTCCCGCCCTCTACCAGAGCGTTTACTCGCAGGTACTGTCTGCGTTGCCAGCCCTGGCAGGACACTCCCGGTCCTTCCAGGCAGCCGTGCGCTTTCTAACCCTCTTCTCCTCGGCCCCAGAACTGCATCCCCAGCAGGAGTCCGTTTTCACCTCCATGTTTCATTCCGTGAGAAACGTTCTTGCAGGTAAGACATTGGCTCTCGAGCTCATTCTGTGCTCTGGAGGGTTTGGGAAAAGCTAGCGAAAAGGCCCTCAAGGGGAGTTGCCGTTCCCCCACCTCCAGGAACAGGTGTTCATTTCAGAAGGTACAAGGTGTGAGTGAGTGGTGAGAAGATCTCCCTTGCAGGCCCCCCGCCCCGGCATTCCTTTCCAGTCTGTGCGTTCTCTACCCCGGTTAGCCGTCACCTTCATAGTGTCCCCGTGTTTGACACCGTCGCCTTCCAGGCATGGTGCTTCGTGCCCTAGTTTTCCACTGATTTTGGAGAAAGTTCCAGTTTTCAGTTGTGAAATCTCTGCTGCTCTTTCCCAGCTTTGATCTGCCCTGGCCCTGGGTGGCCCACAGAGATGATTGCACTCTGATAAGTAGACTCCGCACATCAGACCCTCAGTGCCAGCAGTTGACCTAATGAACGCACAAAACCTGCCAGCTTCTGAAACGTGGCGACAACTTAACTTTGAGGGAGCCTCGTAAAATTCCCTGGGGGCGGGACTTCAGCCCCCCAGGTTTCAGTGTGATGCTGGTGGTCGTGGGCACCGTGGGTGCTAATTGGCTCAGACAGTGACGTCATCACAGTGTTTGGTGGGATGTCACAGGACCGCAGAGCCAGCCCGTGTCTTTGTGCACGAGGATCCCATGTCTGCTGTCCCCTAGGTCATACAAAGGTCAGTGGGCCAGATTTTATCCCTGTTTCAAGATAGCGCACATCACATACCACAGCCGCTGTGGGTTTGCTTCCTTTTTGTTTTGGTTGTTACTGGGGCTTGTGGTTGGTTAGGATGAATCCTCTGAGGGGAGGCTGTCAGCCAAGCTGACCCTCAGGACGCATGCCAGCCTCTCCGCCTCCCGGTGGAGAGGCTGTGATGGGTGAGGAGGAGTCCCGTGGGCACGCAGCTTCGAAAGTGTTAAGTGGGGCCTTGTGGGAAGTACAGCTGCTTGGGCCAGGGCCAGGCTGGAGGGTGGAGGCCTGAACAGCGCTGCTGGTGTCTCCCTTTCAATGGCCTTTCTGTCTCTGCTGTGACAGTGGGTGGGTGATACACAAGTTAGAGTAGTGACACAAATCGTGAAGTGAGCCAGCCCGGGGCTAGAGGTGGAGGGCTCGCACACAGGCAGAGCACTAGCAAGCAGTGGTCATGGGAGGAGAGGCAGGCGGGTGGAGGTGCCGGGTGGGGGGCACTAATGCCCAGCCTTCCGTGTGGTCCACACTCTGCGAGCCAGCACAGCACTTGGTGTTGTTAGGTCCCTTTTGGCGTGAGGGGATTGAGGCTCAGAGAGGCCGTGCTTTTAGGGTCTTCCCGCTTGTAGGAGACCAGCATCCAGCTCACTCAAAGCCTGTGGCCCCTCTGCCCTCAGTGCTGCACAAAGTAAGTGCGTACTGGGACTGGGAAGGTGCCCTGGCAGTGTGCGGTAGCCTGACCGCTGGAGGGAGAAGCTGGGGTCAGACTTAAAGGGCCCCGAGTGTGCTCACTTTGGAGTCAGTTGTGAAATCGCGGGCCGGGGACCCAGGGACATTTAGGAGGCTCTCCTGCTTTGAGTGAGAGACAACCAGGTGACTACAGCAGGCAGTCCCCAGACATTGAGGATTCTCTTCGTCTCTTCCACATGCCTCTCTGCTTAAAAGTGCGAGCCCACTCCTGAGACCTGCTGGTTTCATAAAAGAGTTCAAGAAAAGCAGAAAAAAAACTAGGAAGCGAGCCGCAGTCCAGAGGGAAGCCCTGCTGAGCATTGGCATCGTCCCCAACCCTGGGCCTTCTCTGCCCCATGTGAGCGAGAAGCATCAGGCTGGGAATGTGGGTGTCCTGCCCTGGGGGCGTTTCTGTGCCCCTGGAATGGTGACTACACGGCTGTGCACTGTTTTATGTGGGGCTGCGCTCATTTATTTCACCTCTGCTTGTCCGTCACATCTAAACAGTTACCCTTTTCCACGCAGATCCTGCAGTTCTGGTTCAGGTCATTCAGGACATCGAGCCTCACTTGGGAGCCCTGTTCACCCACATGTTAGAAGTAGGGACGACAGAGGACTTCAGGATGATGCTGCAGTGTATTCTCCAAGGGCTGGACATCAGGAACATGTGGCAAGCAGATCAGCCGGTGGGTCACTCCTTTCTCCCTCGGCCGGCAGGCGTGTGAGTGATAGTAGTTTAAACTGAAAACTTGAGCAGCCATGTCACCCCTAGAACCAAGCACAAAAACCGATAGAGACTCGAGGAGTTTCTGGATGGAGCACAGGCTTCTGGAGGCCTCGTTGATGCCTCAGGAAGCCCAGCCACCCTGGCCAGGGGTTATGCCTGGGTTCCGCTCTCTGACTTCAGCAACAGTGACTGGCTTCTTTCCAAGGTGGACTTTTCAGGAGTGGACTATTTCTGCTAAAATTTTTCTCTCTTTTTCTTAGACCATTTTATCATCTGTAACACTGGTCAAGTTGCTACTGAACTGCCCATTCAGTGGAGAGAAAGCAAGCCTGTTCTGGCGTGCGTGCCCGCAGATCATCACGGCCCTGACTGTGAGTGCTCTACCTCTTCCCCCCACTTCCTGTCCAGACAGAAGGCAGAGTTTGCTCCTCTGTTCTCTGCTTTTATACAGAGTGTGCTGAGGCTGCATCCTGAAGACGGCTGTGAGCAGAGTGCGTTGCTGTCTGTGGGCGTCCTGTCGCTGTTTTTCTGTGCATGTCAGGGTCATCGTAGAAGGTGTGGGGCAGAAGGGTGTGCTGGGCCACTAAGGAGCATCAGGAAGCATTTGCTTTTGTTTTCTTGCCTGGTGACAGTGTTGGTCTTAGTGTCAGTAACATCCAGGAGGTCACACATCAATTCTGGTTGGTAACTCTGTGCAGGCGTGAGAAGCCTCTGCCTCATCGGGCTGGGCTGTGGCCCCAGACAGCCTGCAGCAGAAGGAATGTGGTGACAGAGGGGGCTGCTGCGGAGGCCTGTTTAAATTGGATGAGATGGGAAGGAATTCTGGAGCTGCTATTGTCCCCACGAAATGTTGTGATCGGTTTAGTGGATTCATTTGTTCTGGCAGATTATTGTTGTAGCCCCGCCTAAACGTTACCTATCGGGCCCTGTGACTACGCTCAGTGATCATAGGACGTCGTGTTTCCCCAGGACAAAGCCGACTTGGGTTGGGGCTGTCTCAGAGTTCCTGTCCTCTGAAGAGTCTGGTATCAGCATTTTACTTCAGTTCAAAAGATTGACATCTGTTTTACCATTGTTGTCAGCTCTAATGCTAGCATGTGCTGAGGGAATTGCCCTTGGTTATCATATTCTTAGGGCAGAGGCTCTAAAGAATAGACTTACTCTTTCTTTAAAAAAAAGATTATTAATTTTAGAGAGAGAAAGACGGGGGGAGAGAGAGAGAAAGGGGAACATCAATGTAAAAGAAACATCAGTCATTTGCCTCCCATATGCGCTCTGACCAGGGATCAAACTCACAACCTAGGCATGTGCCGTGACTGGGAATCGAACCCTCAGCCTTTTGGTGTACAGGATGACACTCTAACCAATTGAGCAACATCGGCCAGGGCGTGACCTACCCTTCTCTCTTGTTCTTCTGTTTTGTTGCTTAGTTGTTTCCCTGGGAACCTACGTTAGTAGACAACTCCCGTCTCTTCCTGTGTGTGTGTGTATGGGGGGGCATCAGGAAGAGGAAGAGCATGTGTGTGGGGGGGCATCTGGAAGAGGAAGAGTGTGTGGGGCGGGTCGAGTCAGAGAAGAAGGGCCGCATGGCTGGTGAGCAGTGCTGGCTGTGTGCCTGGCTGGTCTGCGCTGATAGGAACACCAGGCTAGAAGTGGCTTAGATAAATCTAAGCAGGATAGCATGGAGTTAGCACAGCCAGAGCATCCAGAAAAAGGTGAGCGATGGGCCCCAAGAGGCCTCAGCAGAGGTGCTGTTCACAGACGGCTGTGTGGGGGCAGGGGCAGGGGTGTCGCAGGTGAGTGCTTCCAGGTTTTGCAGGGAAGACCACGCTGGCCCTCATCCTGAGTCTGTCCTCTTTGTGATCTAGCACACTAATGGGACATCTTCACCTGGAGCTGATTGTTAGGAAATGTAACAAATGGAGTTTAATTATAGACATGCAGAACTAATGCTCTTTTTAGGAAAATGTTGTTCTGTTGTGTCTGATGGTTGAGTTTTCTTGTTTGAGAAATTGGATGAATCAACTCTGATAAGAAATTACTTCTCAGGGTAGATGAATCCCACAAAAAGTGTGGCCGCAAATGGGCAAGTCCGTAGTGGTCACCCCGGGACACAGGACACTGGCCTCCTTGTCACCTTGATCTCCCCGCTGACCACGTTGGTGCATGTGGGGGTTTGGACATTCCTACACCCATCACTGCAGTTCTCCCCTCTGTTGGCTTCTGTTTTTGTCATTTCTTTTCAGACTCACCATCATTTTCTCTTCTTTATTCCTTCTGGGCCTGTAGCTGCAAAACCGAGAGGCCTGTCAGGAGCAGCCCTTGCCCTTGGTGTTGGTGGAGTCCATCTTGGACGTGCTGGCCGCCCTGCTGCGGCAGGGGGAGGAGGCTATCAGCAACCCGCACCACGTCAGCCTGGCCTTCAGCATCCTGCTGACGGTCCCTTTGGACCACCTGAAGCCCGCGGAGTACCAGAGCATCTTCCCACGGGCGCACAACGCGCTCTTCTCCATCCTGCAGTGCCACCCGAAGGTGAGGGGGAGCAGGACCAGGGTGCCAGGCAGCCTTTCCTTTGTGCGCGGGGTAGTTTTGCCTGCAGAAGAGCAGTTGTGCAGCATCACTGTTGCAGGATGATAAAAATAAGGATTTGTAGGTAAATGGTTGGTTCCAGCAACTGCCAGGGCCAGAGTGGTTTCTCAAGCACAGGAGCACTTGACCTTCCCAACGGGCTCTCTGAGTGAGCTTGTCTTTGTTGGACCTGACCCTTTGAACAGTGTTTGTGTGCTAGCTCTTTAAGGGAACTCATTAGAAATTACTCTGTTTTTGCAGATCATGTATTTATGTGGTGCTCACTTGCTTAGCTTTCTTCTTGGGCTTGTAATCCAGATGGATCTTGAGAGTGAGGCACCCCGAGTTCCCGTTTTTAGTGTGCGCCTTCCAAATTAGATGGACGCTAGAAACAGATGTCTCGTAGAGCAGATTGCAGGTCAGCCAGTATTCATTGAGCACTGGCCACGCGTCCCACTTCCCCACTCCAGCAAGTTTGAGTGGGTGGCAATCCCATTTTATGGGTAAAGCAACAGAGGCTCAGAGTCACCAAGGGACTGGACCAATGTCATCAGTGAAGCCTAAGTGTTAGATCCGAGACTGGATTTCTCTGGCCAGGTGTTCTCTGCATGGCACCACCTCTGTCCATGGGAACTCATAAATAAGAAGGGAGGCCCCTACCCACTGGCACAATCACGTAGTTTTAAGTGTTCTGATGTTCTAAGGTTAGAGACCTGCCAGCAGTGTCGTTTCGAAAACATTTATTCTCCGGCAAACTGAGCGCTTGTGACACTGGGCCTCGCTCCAGTGCCTTCCCCACATAACAGTTGCCTTTGGCCCTGCCTGTCTTGTCCATAGCTTTGTTACCAAGTCTCTGCTGGTTGGTAGGGTTTTATGTGACTGTGTAATATAAATGCAAGAGCAGGCAATTAGCAGCTGAAATTGCAGGTCTTGCAAAAGATGCAGGATTTCATGCAGCTGATGAAGGTCATGTTAGCTGTGTAGACCTGCTGCAAAACCAGAGACAAGTGACCACGGAGCAGAAGTTGGCTGTTGAAGGAGAGGACTGGTGAGGACAGTGATGTGGTATTGCCACAGAGATGGTGTGACTGGTTATGGTTGTTCACCCTCATGTCGCGTGTGGGGTAGAGAGCAGGGGGTACACGGTCAGTGTTGGCGGGTGTACACAGTAGGTCCTCTGCCTTAAATGGTAAAGGGTCAGGTAAGGTGAGCAGTTTCCCCACGAAGCCCAGGGAAAAGGAAGCTGCCTCAACTGTTTTGAGCGTCCTGATAGGTGAGGTTAAGAAGGAAATAAAGATGAGCTCCTTGAGAGGAGTTGGAATAAACAATTACCTACATATTTTTATATTCTTCTGTGTGTTATTATTACAGGTGATGCGGAAAGCTATCCCTTCTTTCTTGAACTGCTTTAACAGGTTGCTGTTTTCAGTTATTCATGAAGGGCGGCAGAAAGACAAAGGTAATTTGGACTCTCGGCATCAGCTACACGATTTCAAATGCGTTTATCTTGTGGTGTCTCTGGCCACGTGTGTTACTGAAAATAAAGCCACCCAGCTGAGTGTAAGTAAGAGAAACATTCAGGTCAACAAAGGAATACTCAAAACAATTTTTTGAAAAATCTCAAACTGTCACAACTTTTTACTGTATCTAGAACAGTGAGTGCATTTGGTATCTCCTAATTGAAGTACTTCTTTTTCTGGAAAAAATAAGTACCTGGATTCAGGAAGTGTTCACACTCATAAAAAGGGGATGTAAAGGGACTGCAGTCCCGTTTGGCCTTGAGGACTTCATATTTTGACAGGGATGTTAAAGAGGAAGGGGCAGGTGTGGAGCTGTTGCGTTGTGTGAACGGGGTGAGTTCTGCCTGCAGCTCACCATTCCAGGCCCATCTTGGCCAAGTCCTGTTTGCTGACCAGGGAAGCAAGCTGCCATTGGTGGCCACACATCACTTCCACAGCTTGTTTCCAGCCTTGAAGTCTGTGGATCCCTGCTAAATTTCTAATTTGTGGAAGAGTCTCATTCATGAAAAGGTTGCTTATGAAGCGAGACTGTCTATTGCATTGCTTCTAATTTGCACGGCACAGGCCAGCCTCCTGCTGTCCGGTGTGCTGAGCACGAGGACAGGGTGTGTGACTGGAGCCCTGGGGCCCAGAGGAGGGTCTGTAAGTCACCGGGAGGGCGTCAGGGAGGACCCTGGGCTGCGGCTCTGGACCGACTAGCAATGTGTGAGTGGTGCTCCACTCCTCCCCCTGCCAGGGAGGGTCGATTTGATAGCTTCAGACTTGCAGATTTCAGCTGTAACTACTTAAACAACTAACTTTTAAGGGAACAGAAAAGGTATAGTTAACACTGCACTCTAACCCCCAAATTATCCTGCCTGGTTTGGGGGTTAGTCAGGGATCACATAGTTCGATGTTTGGCTTTCTCCTGTGCTGGGTGCAGAGTAGGCCTCAGTGCAGTACTGTGGCTCTGTTTAGGAGCAGGATTGGCAAACAGGTTCCGGGTCCCATGCTAGCCTTGATCTGCCAGTGGTGGCCAACGGCAGTTCCGTGCCGAGGCCTCTGAGGTCACATCTCAGCTCCGCAGGCAAGAGTCCCTGTTCCGGCTCGCGAGGGTGGCCTTGACAGGGGTTAGGACATGGCAGCGAGGGGGAAGCCCTGAGCCCAGTCTCCCCAGGCTGTGAGTGGAGCCCTGGAGACACGCTGGCACAGGCGTGTCCTGTGTGCACTCGGACGCATGTCCTTCATCCCAGGGAGCCCAGGCGCACATGACCCATGCTTGGCCTTGTGCTGTGTAGCCTGTGCTTCCATGTCAGTGCAGCTCAGGCATCTCCAGTCGGCCAAGACTTGGTGGCCCGATGCATTCGTGGCCAGATCGAGTGGGACTTTCACTGTTGACTCTCTGGGTTGGCACCTGATGCCCTCCTTAGTGACCACACGTTAAACCTGTCATTTGTGCTGTGAGCCACACGTTTTTGTGTGTGTGGTGTGCTCTCACAAGAGAGAAGGAAGGAATGGTGTCCATCACCTGTGGGAGTGCCCCACTGGAGTACCCTGCCTGCTGAGACATCCACGTGAATGTTAACACTGTACATGATTTCATGAAATTACATTGATCTGGAGAAATTGCACATGCATGTTGTATGTATAACCAAGGTCTTAAAAAAGACATTGTACATTCTAAAAATCAAGTTTATGATATATGAGGGACAAACTGCACCCACCTAAAGTACACAATTCAGTGTACCGTGATAGGTCACCACATGCAGGAAACCACCCCCATGATCAAAATACAGAACATTTGCATCGTTCCCATGAGAGCCCTCTTGCGGTCCCTTCCCCCAGTCTGGTGCCAGCCCCAGGCAACCGCTGGCCTGTTCTTGTTACTGTAATCTGTTTGCATTTTCTAGAATTCTGTAACAGTGGGTGTATCACCCTGGTGGGTGATGAGAGCCAGGGCAGGCACCTGGGCTCTGTCGTGAAGGCCGGGGAACGGCTGTGACCTGGGCTGTGTGCAGCACCTCAGAATTCCTGATCTAGCTCCCATGGTCGGCTTGAAGTCCTCAGTGGGGTTTCTTGAGAAGGGTCTGGACGGCCTGGCTCCTTACGGCAGAAGGAACTAGGGATCGGAGAAACCTGGGAAGGCAGGAATGGTAATTGAGTCTTACGTGTGTATCTGCCTGAAAAAGAGAAATTCGGCACAGTTTTCGAAGCAGAAGGAGGCAGCGACATCATTGGCCATCTTATCTTTAAAATCACATGATGCCAGAAACCATTTTCAAAGAGAACTTTCCATTTTTTTCTGCCTCTTTAAGCCTGCCTTATAGAAATCTGTCTCCTTTTTAAATACAATAGCTATCCTTGATTTCGTCCCGAAAAATCTTGATTATTCTCAATAAACTCTTAATAAAAACCATGGACTCTTGATTAGTTTAAGTGTTCTCTCCTTTGTTGTGTAGATAAATATTTGGACGTACCCCTTCTCCCTCATTCTGTCTGCGAAATGAGCTGATTGGCGTGGGGAAAGCGGAAGACGGGAGGAGTCAGGGCTGCAGTAAATACGCAACTAGAGTGAAAGCACATGGCTTGGAGCTGATCCGTTTGGAAACACTTTGCTTCTCGTAGGGAGCACGGACGACCTGTCGGCGGTCCTCGAGTGTGCGCGCCTGGTGGAGAGGATGTACAGTCACATCGCAGCCCAGGCCGAGGACTTCACGGTGTTCGCCCCCTTCATGGTGGCCCAGTACCTGGCGGAGGTGCAGAAGGTAGGCCGGCGGACGGCTCCCACCGGGTGCTCCCACTTGGAGTCCTTCGTAGCGGGGCTCCTCAACTGAAGTGGCAAGTGCCGTTTTGGAGCTGCCCCTCCTGTGTTGTGGCAGGGTGTCCTGCCGTCCCCAGGTGTGGAGCGGAGCTGTGGAGGGCAGGGCGAGGTGACATTTCAGGGCAGGGGTGCTGGGACACGGGAGGCACCCAAGAGCTGTTAGGTCTCTTTATTGCTCCTGCACGAACCTCGGGCCTGTTCTGGTAGGTCTCTTGAGTGATCAGGGAGATGAAATGCTCTGAAGGTTAGGAACAGAACTGGGCTCATTGGCGACCAGACGGAGGGATTCATGGACCCATAGTCGTTGGGTCTGGTGTGCAGGTGACTCAGCTGCTCGCAGACCCTCAGAGTCGACGTGGTGGAGACACGGGCAGAACAGTGAAAAGCGCTGGGACACTTGTGACGGGAGAGGTGCTGCACTTTCCAAGGACCAGTAGGCAGAGTAGCTTCAGAACCTGGCGTGGCATCCGTCTGCTTCCTCCTGACCCTGTTTCAGGGAGAGTCTGTCACCACTAACCAACTCACACCCGCCAGCCCTGCCCACCGCCACCTGTAGAGGTGCCTGTCCTGGGTGGGCAGTTGGCCAGGTGGGGGTCAGGTGGAACACGCTTAGGGGGTGGCCTGGCCCCAAGGGGCGCACATGGTCCTCGCCAGGCCCGGTATGTGTAAGGGCTTTGGCAGCACACCAGGCCCCTGCACCTTGTCCTTTGGCATGGGCTTGGAGTTTGGTTTCCTTGGAATTATTTAGCATTTTTGCAGAATCTTGATATTTTTCCAAGCACTGAAGTCATTAGTACACAAGCGTTTGCTGAAGGAAAAGCTGGCGTTATTTTCTGTTTCACTGAAGAATAAAATGAGACACAGTGGTATCACTTAACCAGGGGCCAAGAAGGCAGGCAATAATTTTTTGAACTCAAGTCATTAATTATTACTCTGAGATTCATTTTATGAAAGTCTCTTGTTTCCTGGCCTTATTATTTGTGTCTAATTTATGTTTATCAGTTATTTTTTTATTTGTAATCTTGGAAGCCAGAGGCCTTGGTAATTATCGAAGGCTCTGGTATCCCAGAATCCATTGGCAGGAGAGTGTTTCTTATCTTTTATTTGTTTTTCAATTTAGTGACGCGGAAAGTATTCCACGTGCGCTGGAGGCTTCTGGGAGAGCTGTGAATCTTTCTAAACCAGGACGACATTCCTGAGATTAGTTATTGCTAATATTACAGCCAAGTGGGCCCCCTTGGCGTGCCCCTGGTGTTTCTGTGGAGTGGGGCATGGCGCGGCCTGTCGGTCGTTCGAGCAGATGACCTGGTAGGACCGTGTCATTCAGCAGAAGCAGCGACTCCCATGGATCTCGTTCCCTCCTCGCAGTACTGTGTCACAGTGACGATGAGCCAGGAGATTGTGGCCACTGTTCCCTTTCCCCGCAGATGACATTCGCAGCTGCCCCTCTCTGATGGCTGGAGCCGTAGTTGGTGCCACCCGTCCTGCCCATGGCTGCTGTAGCTCCTCGGGTGTTTCGCGTACTGGCCAGTGACCCTTGTGTTGCAGGGCTGAATGTTTTCTCTTGCGTTGTAAATAAGTTGTCTGAGACATAGAGATGTGGTGGCCGTGCGGTCTGGATGCCACTGGCCTGTTGCCCACCAGAGCCCTCTGCTCGGGGCCGCCCAGATGAGGTCCCACCTATGTAAAGGGATTGTGACGAGCGTGGTGTCAGGTCTCAGTTCCGTCACTGGGGAGGTCACTTCACCCCTTTTTGCCTTTGGAAGCAGAATGATGTGTTTAGCGTGTGACGATTGATCGAGTGAATGGATGAGCGGTCAACTTTAAAAGTCCTCACCCCGCTGCCGAGAGTAAGGACTTTTTTTGTTTTTCATTTGTCCCTTTTGTTTTGTTTTTTCTTTCCCTCCCTAATGACTTACTCTGAAGTCACAGACAAGGCAGTGAACCTCTGTCCTTGAGTTCTTATTTATAAAACAGTGCAATTTCAGGCGATCATCTGCCACAGTTTTTTTGAGCTGTCATGTGAAGATGATCATGACTTTGAAGAATAGTATCTTTTTAGTGGCAGACACAAATGGCCTCTTTAGGAATCTGCCTCCCAGTGGTTGCCTAGGTGACTTAGACTCCTCCCAGTTAGTAAGATCCATTCCCACTGGAGGCTGTGATTGGCAGAGAGGCATTGTGTTTGCAGATGACCTCTCCTAGGTCATCAGGACAGGCCTACAGAACCAGCCACACCCCAGGCCTCTCGTCTGGGCCTGTCCACACGCAGCTCAGTGCCAGGCTCAGCTGCAACCTGAGTTTCTGCTGCAGATGCGAGCGGGGCCTGTCTCCCGGCCTTTTGTCTACATACTGATTGGAATCTCTGATCCGAAAGTTTGTAGGGGTATCCAGTGCAGCTGCATCAGAGCTAGACCACCCCCCTCCCCCCGCTCCACTGTGCTCCAGATTTTAGTTAACCCAGAAGTTCAGGAAAGAAATCCATCTCAGTAGGCACAGGGGCCAACCTAACCATTCTGGGGCAGTTACGAATTTAGGGCCTGTTGTGCTATTGTTGCTGGAAATGAAAATACCCAGGAAGTGGTAATCAAATCACATCTGATGTGGGGTGGTGTGATGTGAGCTAGTGGCCATCAGCCTGTCAGGGATCTGTTTGGAGAGTGTCAGGGCCTGCCTGTTCACCTGCATGCCCTGCTCTGGGGCAGGGGTCAGCCACGGTGGTGAGCATTGTGCTGGTTAGTGTAGCTTCCACGACCACGTGGAAGAGTTTAACACCATGTGCAGGCGGCTTGTCCTATGATTTAATTGCCCCCATTAAAACACAGAGGCTCATGTGTTTGTTTATCCAAAGCTACCCCTAGGATGTTTTATTCCAGGTTTTTGTTCACTCGAGTTGACTTCTATTTCCCCAAAATATAAACTTTCCAGATGCGAATATTCAGTTATATAAGTTGTGTATAACATGATATCTTAAAAGGGGCATCTCTTTTCAAGTTGGAAGTGGACGTTGAAATTCTGTCAGGTCTCCGGTGGGCCTGGCCTTTCCCCGTTTGCTCTCACGGACAGGTGTGTCCCTCCCCAGGTCACCCTGTCCCCGGCCGTGAAGGGCCCCCTGCAGGAGGGCATCTACCTGCTCCTGGACCTCTGCATTGAGCCAGATGTGCAGTTCCTCCGGGTCTCACTGCCCCCGGGAACCAGAGACGTCTTCAAGGAGCTGCACAGCGACTACGTGAAGTACCACAAGGGGAAGCACGCGGGGGAGCAGAGGTACACCGTCTGAGGCTGCGCCACAGCAGCCGTCCAGCGCCTCGGAAGAGGGGCCTCAGCGGGAAGACAGGGAACATGCAGAAATGCTTTTAATGTACATATGGTATTTTACAGTCACGTTTTCAACACGGAGTATTTTTTAACATATATGTATTTTTATGCAGGAAGTATTGCAGTACAACCCTGAAAATAGCATTTTAGAATGAGGTGCATTCAATAAAAAATTGCTGAGCCTCTCTCGTGGCCATTCCAGGTGCGGTTCCTGCCTCGCTCCCTCTCTCCACTGGGAACTATGTAGAACTTGTTATTTTATGTCAGGTACATGGCTGTGTAATTAAGTCCACTTAAATATCTAGGCCTTTCATCTTTCTCAGGTAACATGGGAGGTATTGTTGAAATGGCACTTTCTCTGGTGGAGCTGGGAAAGCTAGAGCCCCGTGGCACAGTGGGAGCTGAGGGCACTGCCTGGGTGGGGGCGGTGCCTGCTGTGCAGGTGGGTGCCCTCGTGCAGGGGCGGTCAGACGGCTGGTCTTCTGCCTGCCTTTCCGCTCCAGCTCTGCGTGTGCTTCAGATGCGCCTTCTATTCAGTCCAAGAAATCCTCCTAATTATTGTTTTCTTCTGCCTAAGCAATGTATTTCCTTATGTCAACCTCGGAAAAATCAAAATGGAAGGGAAAACTATTTATTTTATTTTTTAGGGGAAAGATACTTAAAAGCATTTAGTTTCAGCCTCTGTGCTTTCCTTGGAGTACTTTGTTTTCTTCCCTTTGAGATACACACACACACACACACACACACACACTCACACACTCACACACAGGCGTGTGTAAGTGACTATGTAGTTGCCAAAATGGATCATAAGTCCAATTTTGTTTGTATTGCTTTGGCTACCGAACTTTTCCTGTGTAAAAGTTCAATAACATCTTTGGGTCTCTAAAGGCATTTGAAATACTTTTTAATGGCTTCATAGTAGTCCATTGACTAGATGTAGCTGTTTCATTTTGTAAATCCCCGTGGTTAAATAACAGGATCTTCCCAAATTCCCTTCACACATGGTGTTTGCAGCTGGATCTTTCCTTCCGTCTTTGTTTGCATAAGATGAAGTCCTGTCAGTTGTATTGCTGGTCAAAAAGGCTCATCCGTTTTTAAGAATTTATATAAATATTGCTAACTTGCCCTCCAGAAAGTATACTGGTTTTTCCCCCACTGGTGAATCAACTTCAATGTTACTGATTTTCCTTGTTTTATGCTTCCTTAATGACAAAATATTGCTTTGTTTTGAAATTCTTTGATTACTAAATGATACATTTTTTATATTACCACTTTTATTTCTTGTACAAATGATGTCTGTGTAAATTATGTTTCCTATGTAATGTTAGCCTGTTTCTCAGTTAGGGTATTTGCTTTTTTTCTTGCTGTATTTATGGTGCTTATGTTGGAATTCTCACATTCTTCCTTTAGTCAAAGTGTCGACTTAAATTATTTGAAGGATCATCTGTAAACAAAAGGCTTTTTTTAACACAACTTTTTAAAGCACATGAACACACGTGTGTGGAGCAGATAATATGAAAATGGATTTTTTTGACTACCTACGAGAAATAGCCCATTTTTCATGCCCCAAATTTGATTTTCTGTTTTGCGTTGGCGGACTGAGTTGGGGAGATAGCTCTGCTTCGCCTGCTGCTGGTCCTGTCCGTTTCCTTCCCTCTGTCTACACAGGGTGTGTGTGGAGGCTTTTCCTAAGCTCTGGTAGCCCGCAGTGGGTTCAGGCGGTCTGGCGGCGTCTTTTTGCTTAACGCCCTGCCTTGACAGAATTTTGTTTCTGTGCTGAATTCCCCCACAGGGTCCCCTAAGAGAGGGTGATGGCGTTGCTCCTGGCTCATACCTGGAGATGGTGTGCTGGAGCAGGCAGGTGACCTTTCAAGGACACAGGCTGTAAACAAAGCTGGAATTAAAACCACATTTCTGGTTTTGCCCTCTTGGTCACATGCCCAGACAGGAGGGTCACTGCTCTCAGAAGCCCTGATGGCATTGGACCACTTTTTCCTCTGCTTGCAGTGCAGGAAGGCCGGAGGTTAGCAGTCATTCACGTTCCCAGGCTTTCGGAGTGTTCCTGGGGTGCAGACAAACACGGAGCAATTCCTCAGGCGTCCTGACGGTGGCACTGCAGGGCCGCCGCCGAAGGCCCTTCGCTGCTGGGAGGGCGCTCCGGCAGCCTTGGGAGAAAGGGAGGGGGAGGGAAGGCTGTCAAGTCCATGTCCTGCGGGGCTTCCACTCCTGAGAGGGGCTGTCAAGTCCCCGTCCTGCCTGCGGGGGCCCCGCTCCTGAGAGGGGCTGTTCTAATTTCCTCATCGGCATTGCGGTTTGAACTCTAACCCTCAGGAATGAGTAGTTTTCAACTTTATTTAGGTGGATAGTGGGGAAGAAGAAACATTTTCTTAGTGGCTATAATGCTGTGTTCACTTTTATTTGGTTAGAGCAGACCTCAGGAGCAAAGAGAGTTGGCCTGGGCAGAGCGGGTACAGCAGGAGTGACAGTGAAAGATGGGGCTTGGGCGAGAGCCACCCGACCTGCCACGGCACCAGGCCCCTCTGCAGTGGAAGGCCCGCGTTCTTTCAGTTGTCACTTAGGCATCACCTTCCTCTGTACTGTGCCAGGCTCTGGGGCTGCGCTGTGTCCTCGTGGAGCTTCTTTCTGGCAGGGGACACTGATAATGAGCCTGCAGCCAAGTAAGCACGGTCATTCCAGAGGTCAGTCACAGGGGATGGGAAGCAAAATAAGTGCAGGGCCTGGGAGCAGGGAGGCCGTCCTGGGAGGTGACATTTGAGCTGAGACCTGCCTGAATGGTAAGGACTGATCCTCAGGGCTACTGGCTGTTTTAGGACAGGGAGGGGAAAAGGAGCTGATGAAGGCATGGAAGACACCTGGGACCCTGGGGACAAGAGTTGGAAAAGCCAGTGGTGAGCCAAGAAGCAGAAGGTGCCTAGAAGATCAAGGACCACCTGGCTGGCTGTGAAGCTGGGCGGTGAAAACGGGCCCCCTTATCTTGCAGGGCGGCTTCTGTGGGGAGGACGACCAAGATAAAAGGGTGGACAACTGCAGGCCGCTCCTGGCGTTCGGGTGCCAGTCGAGATAAGGAGTGGGTGGTTGGAGAGGGTAGTGGGTCTACTACTCAAAGGTATTTGGTGCTTCAACCTCCTGTCCTCCTGTGATGTCATCAGCTGCCTCTGCCAGTCCCTCTCAAACTTCCCAGGTCCACTCATTGAATTGCCTTGTTTTGTCCTGAGCTGACAGCCTGCAAGGACAGGCCGATCTGTCACATTCGTCCTCCAGAGCGCCCAGCTCTCCCCTTGGGCCTGAGCTCACACTGCCACAGCTGTGTTGCTGTGCCTGACTCTCCCACCCACCCACATGCTGTTTCCAGTCAGTCCCAATGACTGCCCCTCGCCTTGCTTAAACATCTTCCAGGGCTCTTCTAAAAACGAAGCCCTTCTCCTGGAACCAGCGGCTTTCAGGGCTCTGAGTACAGTCCATCTCAACCCTTCAGGAAGGACCTTCCCCAAAGTGGACTCCCCGTCGTCCTCCAAACACATTCTGCCTGTTAGGTCGACACGGAGCTGTGATGAGAGACAGGCGAGGCGCCGAGGCTCCGAAGGGGGCACAGCGGCGTCTCATGCAGATTCCCCAACTACCTGCCTAAGTCCGGGCTGCTGTGTGCACTGTCCAGAAGTCCCTGGCTGGGGGAGCAGGCAGGGCCTGCCACCTGACCTGGCTCTATGCACCCAGGGACCTGCACCCACCCGGAGCAGGTGCCTATTTCTTCTGGCCCTGAGGGGGTTCTGCTCACCTGCTTCTCCAAAGTGACCAGTGGGTCACTCAGGCCACCCATGCTGCCATGCTGTGTGACCCAGCCAGAACACCTTGAAGAACAATTTGGTCACCTGCTCGTGAGCAGACTTACTGCCCATGGCCCTCTCCCTTCCCCACGTGCCCCGAGTTTTGTTCCACACTGTTTCTTGGAGGCAGGTGGTGGTTCCTTGGACTTCCTGTGCCTGCTCAGGGCAGGGATGTGGCCCCAGGGTCTCCCCCTTTCTTGTTGGCTCCCTCAGCTCGCTCCCTCCTGCCACCAGGTACCCCCAGCCAGCCCTCAGTGTCAGGGCTGCGTCTGTGGGGACTGGGCTACAGTTGTCCTTTGGCAAACAAGTACATCCAGCTTATGGAATGCATGGCAGCCTCTGTGTTTTTACTGTTCAACTTAGAAAACTGTATTTGCACTTGCGTTTAGCAAACATTTACTAACTTTGTAGCAGGAAGCACTTCCTAATTGTGGGGCTCAGGAAAGTGACTTAACTTCCCGAGTCTCATTTTCTCCTCTGTGAGATGGAGATGGTTGTTATTTACCGCAGACTGGTCCTGCACCTTCCACAAGACAGTGGGTTTGAAAGGGCTTCGCCCAACACCAGCACGGAGAAGGTGTTCGACACCTGAGCTCCAGGGAAGGCACCTCCCCTCCTGCCGTGCGCTGGTGGGAAGGATGCTCTGGGACTGTGCTGCCCAGGCTCTGCTTACATCCTACACTCGGCACCTCATTTTCCTTGTAGACCACACGTCTCACAGATTTGTGGGGAGAATTACGGTAGGTACTATATGGAGAGCACTTAGGACAGTGGCACATAGCTTGTTCAATAAATAGCATCTGTCATTTTCATCTTCCTTACTCTGTACCCAGTGAGAGAGAAGTGAGGTGGCATCCCACCTTGCTTAAGAGCCAGTAGTATTTGCGGTGACTCATGTGGGCCCTTCGCTTGTGGGTGGTGGGAGAAAATCCTCCTGGTTAGTGGAGACCTTAGATGGAGCGAGGGTGAAGTCCCGATGGTGCGAGGAGACGGCCCGGTCTGGGCCTGCGAGTAGGTCAGCACCCTCAGCTGCAGTCTCAGTGGGTGGGCTCCCCGTGGGGGCCCTGGTCAAGGCTCTAGTTCCTCTACGTTTACATCCCACTGCTGCTGGGTCTTTAGAATAAAGACTGTGCTGGTCAAGACCTAGAAGTGACCTTTCTGAGCTATAGCTCTGTCCTTTGAGTGCTGAGGATGTGACTTGTGATTCACAGCCAGGATTCTGAGTCAGACGCGCTCAGTTCGAATCCTGTCTTTCACGATTGTCTAAACTGTGTGGCTCTGCGGATTGCCTAACCACGCTGTTCCTCAGTCTCCTCGTCAGGAAACGTGGGGCATTTATAGCGCCCACCTTGTACGGTGGTTTTAGGGACTCAATATGACCATGTGTGAGACTTTTAGTGCCGTCCCCGGAAGGGAGGAAGTGCAATCAGTGTAAGTGCAAAAAGTGTATCCTCAACTTGTTATAAAACATTTCAAAAGTATAGAAAGATTGAAAATGTAACACAATAAACATCCATATACTCTGCCCCTGGATCCCAAAATTATAAATATTTGATGTATTTGTTCTCCATTGATCTATTAATATCTATACATGCAATTTTTGCCAAACTGTCGAAGGAAGTTGCCCCCTTCCTGATACTTCACCCCTGGAGACTTTGTCTTGCTCCTCACAAAGAGGATGTTCTCCGTAGCCACCCTGCTCTTAACCACACGCAAGAAGGGTCAAAACAATGTCATGAAACCATCCAATGTCCTGTCTCTTTCAAATTTCTCCAGTTGTCCCAAGAAGAACAGTGGCATGGTGCCAACATGTCACCCAGAGGATTACTTACCGGGTTCAAACGGCAGGAGGGAGCTTCATGACCGAGAGATCTGGCCGTGTTCACGTGAACATTATACCACGAGGTGTGGTCTGCTTGCCTGCCGTCACCTAGAGAGATTGTCACCAAAATTTCCACCCACAGTCTAATCAAGCCTCTAGGTTTATGCTGCCCAGTGTGGAAGTCAGTGGCCAGCCGTGTGTGGTTCCTGGGTCCTCGAAACACAGCGGGTCCCAGTGGAGATGCGCTCTAAGTATAAAACGCATCCCACGTTTGGAAGACTTGGAATTGAGGAAATAACGTGAAAGATTTCATGAATAATTTTGAAAATATCAATTGTGTTGCAATGATAAGATTTTATGCATGAGTTACACAAATTATGTTATTCAAATGAACTCGACCTGTTTTTAAGCTTTTAAAACAGTGACCACTAAGAAATTAAGAACAGAGAGGAGACACACGTCGCATTTCTACGGGATGGCACTGTCCAACGTTCAGCGAGGCCAGGGATCGAGGAGCAGGATAAATGACGTCACAGGGGAGTCATCTGGTAAAACCGGAAACCTGGGACACTCTAAAACTCCCTCCAAACCGCACGTGAAAGAAAGAACAGGCACTTCCAGATTAAATGACTGCAGAGATAAAGCAAGCAATGCTTGAATCTGGATGGGACCCTTCACAAAAGTAACCAAGCACCTCCCTGTGCTATCTCCAAATACAAACGTCGTAAGAGACCCTCTTAGAAGCTGTTGTTACTATGGCAAAGTGAGAACTAGGTGGTGAAGGGCAGCTGTGCACTTGATGAGGACCATCAGGTAGCTAAGAAGACTGTCATTGGATGTGGTTCTTAGGGAGGTTTCCATGGAAGTGGGAATGCTGACATTTTAAGGTGTCACTAGGTGATCAGACGAGACCCTTCCCATCCACTTGGGACAGAGAGGCAGGAGGAGAAGGACATTTCTGTTGAGAGATCACATGACATGGAGATAGGGTTTGGTTAGTTTATTTTTCCTTTTTTTTCACACTTACCTGAGGACGTTTTCATTTGCTTTTTTTAGAGATGAGAGAGGAAGGGAGAGAGAGCAACACTGATGCTAGGACCAGCGCCCATTTGCATTGGGATGGGGGTGGCGGGTCTGTATTCATACGCGCCAGACCCGGGATGAACCCTCAACCTAGGCATGTGCCCTGACTGGGAATTGAACCCGCAACCGCTGAGCGGTAACGAGACAATGCTCCAACCAATGAGCCACACTGGCTGGGACAGGTTTGGTCGGTTTTCTTTGTAAACACCGATCTCAAAAGAATCAGAAGTTGGGTTTCTGACAGAACCAGCGATAATAAAATACATAATGAAATTTAAGAAAAGACCTTCTTAGCTATTGTCCTCTTTGAGGTCTTTGCCCTTGGGACACTAGACTTAGTTGATAGCCCTAATTTGGGGCAACAAAGGATATTATGACACAGGAAAAAAAAGAAGACCCTTTGGGTTTCTAAAGTGGATGCAATTCTACTGGAATCAGACTCTCCTGGGAGGTGGCTGGAGGTAGATGCCACCGTAGATGTTCCTCTGAAGGCTTTGCAGGTGTTGCCTTTGTATTTGTTGCCTCTTTGAAACAGCTCACTTCCTCGGAGCTTTGAAATTGCTTGTGCTCTATTTTGTTTTAGAAACATCTAAAAACCAACTGGTAGAGATGAATTTTATGCCAGCTCTGGGCTCTTCTCCATCCAAATTACACATTTATTGAGAATAGCTATGTCTCTAATTTCCTCAGAACATGAAAAGATTACTTAAGAAAATTGAAAGACAGGGCAGTACATACCTTTGATTATATTTACGATGTATTTCTGATTTGGGCTTTTTCTAAAGTTTCATTATTATATTTCCATTATAGTACATTGGCAAGGGATCTGTTCCTTTCTTCTCCCTGATATACAAATCTCAGATCAGAGATGTTAGATCAAAAATACAGGAACTGTCTTATTTTTCAGTGCTAGGGAAAGGCATTCAGGGGCTCCTGTGTGTATTTGCCCTAAGACTTTCTGTGGTTCTTGGTGACTTTAGTAGCACCACCTGTCAACCGTGGATAGTTGTGTGGACATGGTCTGCTGTCACATCATATATTTAAGCCACAAGGCAGGCCATGCAGTGTCAGGCTAACCTGTTGCCTAGAGATGTGACAGAAACCCCGAGGGGCACTAGCTGGCCACCCACGGGGGCAGGGCTCACAGCAGGCAGGCAGGGTCCCTCTGTTCTGGTGACAACATCCACTTAGCAGTTTCAGAAACTGTCCATGAGCCCAGTCTCAGAGCTAACTCACAATGTCGCGATCACCAGACTTGAAAGAGGTTTACAAGGGACGAAATCCATGGACAGTAACCACCACATTTAATCTACCAATAAAGGCCCCAAGCTCCACCCGTTTTTCAGGGGCCTTGGGAAGCTGGCTTGTCATCTTCGGCGAGAACAGTGCTTGTGCAAAGGGAGCTGCGTGGCCCTAAAGGGTATCTCAGAGGTCTGCCCACACCGTTCCTCTGCACTGGAAATGCCGACAAAACCCATCTGCTTGTCTTAACACACGTGGCTTTCCAGGCCACGCCTCCGCGCCTGCGCCCAGGCTGGGGCACTCTTTAACTCCAGTGTGGTTCCATGCCTCTCTCCACCCGCCGCCGCCTGCTGTGACACAGTGCCTGCTGAAGTTCATGGTCTGCCAAGCCGTGCTCACTGACCCAGATGTCTAGCTGCAGCTCGGCACCTTGGTCTTCCTCACTCAGCATCATGTCGAAAGACAATGAGAGAGATGCAAATTGCAAAAAAGAAATCGTTGACAAACTTCAGTATTTTCACTTTAATTGGTGCCAGATTAGCCAGAAACCACCGATGAATGATGCCAAGACCGCTGGGATCAATTCTGCGCCCCGCCCCTAGTGTCTGCCCCCCCACCCGCTCCACAGTAACAGAGCTTTACAAGGCATGTGATGACTGACCATGGAGGCTGCACTTCCTAGCCTCCCTCCTAGTGGGAAGGCTGGACCAGTGCACTCATCTTCACGCCTGTTCCCTTAAAAGGAGATGGGCTCCTTCTCCAGCGGACTAGGCTGCAGCCACCTTGGGATATGCACACAAGGCAAATCCCCTGGAGACAGTCCATGGCCAGGGGGAAAAGCCTGTGTGCCATGCCTAAGACAGGTCTATCACGGTTCACCAGCACCTGCAGCCCCCAATTTCCCCGGGCAGTCAGGCTGGGCCCTGGTCAGCGGGGACATAGGATCACTACTGGGCTGAGGCACACAGCCTTGCAGTCTCCATTCCTCCCCTCCCGGGCAGTTGATGGTGGAGATGCAGGGATAGAGAGCAACGCTGGGTGAGTTGAAATCTCACAGGCATGCCTGGATCCTTCTGGAATAAGAGAATGGAAGGTTTGTGGGGAGCCCTCTGAGGCCCTTGCCCAAGCCTCCCCACCCCCAGTGGGTTGTGAAGTGGTTTCCCATAGCTTCCAGGTTCTGAGGGGTGGGGCTCTGTGCCACTGCCCCTCAATAAAGCTAGGGACAGAAAAGCACTTGGCTCCTCTGCCGCTGGGTGTCCCGCACCTTGTGCTGCCGGCACCGGTCCTCTTGTTTCAGGGTCATCCTTGCAGTGGGGCAAGGAGCTTGGAGCAGGCACCTCTGGGGCCACGCCTGACCGTCCATGTAAGTAGCAAATGGTCCAAATCAAAAAAGGCTTTTGTTGCTTCATCGATGGAATCTGCCAGGCCCTGGGCCTCACCTGGGCCTTGTGCTGGACAAAAAGATCGATTCGTCTGGATCCTGTGCCACTGCTTGACAAGAAGTTTTCCCAGAGAGCAGACAGACCCCCAGCCGCGCCGGGAGCGGGGAAAGAACCGAAACCTATTGAACCCTTGAGCTGCTGAGATTTCAGCGTTGTTCTTCCTGCAGCTCAGCTTAACCCAACCCGCACACGCCTGCTGACTCTTCACGGAGCCGGTTATGGGAGCCGAGCCACCCTGCAGTCCAGGTGTGCGTGAGAGAGAAACGCAATTCCATCCTGTTCCGGCCTCTGCTGCTTTTGGTTTTTATCACAGCCAACTGGTCTTACACCCTCATGAACACCC